>JAESVK010036415.1:0-10122 GCA_017140935.1 Hamamelis virginiana | reverse complement strand
CATGAACTACAAGGACCTGATTCTCCAAGTATTCAAAACAAGAAAGTCAAAGTTTTATGAAGAAAAAGATATTCAAAGTATGGAGATATGTAGGCAACCCATAAAGTTACCTTGGGTGCGGTCCGATTCTTTAAGGCAAAACAACCCTGTGTTTGTTTTCAATTGTAATTGTTTGAAGTGATTTATTCGAAACTAAAAAGATAGAATTCTTTTATTCATGAAATGAAGAGAAACCTTTCAAAGGTCTATTACATGCCATATGATTCTAATTCCATTCATTCTGAATAATAAAAAGCATGGGAAATATGTTGCAAAAGTTCTGTCAAATCCTTCGTTCCTTCCTTGAAGTTCCTTCAGAGTCATCATCTCTTCTTCTCTTGTAAAGTACTACTTGTAAAGCATTAGGTGGAAGTGACGAAGTATCCCCCCGCTCTTTAGATGAAAGACTTTCGATAAGTCCTGAAATCCTAGCCTTCATTTCTTGTCCCCGAGTACCCATATTCTGAGATAACCATTGTCTATAAGCCTCATCCAGTTCAAAAGGCCCATGAGAGAAATCAATGTGAGTTGTGCGCAATACAGATGGCCACCTTGACATCAAAGCTTTTACCACCGATGGAGAGATCGCCCTGGAAGTGTAAGTATGCTCTGGGAGAGAGGGAATTGTCTGTTTGGTCCCCATTTGGCGAAGCAGTCGAGTCGCCCAATAGAAAGAAGTGTGTTTCAGCCCTGCCAAAATCACTGCAGAATAACCTGGAGAGCGGAGCAGATAATGGCCAGAACAGCTCCAGTCATGCACGTACCACTCAATGTCATCCCAAGAGAGAGTAGACAGAAAAGTCAACCATTCGAGTAAAGTATTTTCTCGAGGTAGAGTAATAACACGGCGATGATAAGAAGCATGGTAGGAAGTACCAATGGAAGGAGCGATGAATTTGAGCCTTTCAATCAACCACATTTGGAGTATAATGGGGCTACCTTCAAAAGGAACCTTGGGGTCGGAGTACAGCTTGTCTAAACCATTCAGAGTTTCGGCAAGGACCATGGGCATCATGTTTTGGGATGTAGAAAGGGGTAAAACTAGTTCACACAGTTCTAATGGAACCAAGAAAGAACCAGTACAGAAGAAAAATTGCCCGAGAAGGCATAAAACTAAAGCATGCTGAATAGGCCGTGAAGTGGTTAATTGATTCAAGCCAGGATGAAGAAAAGAAGTAGCCAGTTTCAAAAGATTAAGGTTGGTACCTTCGATGAATGTAGAAGCATCTCCCTCAGTGATCTCAAGAAGAGAAGCGAGAGTTGTTGTGTACTTACGATGAATCTGTGGGAAGATGAACGGTCCTTTCAGTGGAATAGACGTGATCGCGCAGAATTCCTCCAACAGTGGACATATTTCTTCGGTACCAAAGTTGTAAACATGAATCGTGGGATTCCAAAAGTGGCTTGCAGCAATGAGAAACGTGGTTTCTATCTTGATTTGTTGAAGAGAGAAACATGCATTCAAGTTGAAGCGAGCAAACACCTTCTTGTCTTCCTTCGTCATTCTCGCCATGAATCTTTTCAAAACCTGGGGGAGAGCCTCCATGATGCTTAAAACTATTGTAGGATGGTTGTAGAGGCTGCTAAGGGTCCCTTTTTATAGGCCTAGGTTAGGTTTGAAGAGGAATTAGAAACTAAAAAGGCCAAAAATTGGAAACTGCTCAAAATAGGCAAAATTAGGCGGGCCAACTCGGTGACCATCCTAAGCAGGACGGCCAACCGTCCTAGGGTGGACGGCCAACCGTCCTGGCTTGGATGGTCACCAGGATTTGACCACCCAATTTTGCCGATTTTGCTTATTTTCGACTTTTTTTCGAGTTTTTGTGCACTCGGGGCCCCGATTTTGATTTTTGTCGACTTTGTTGTTATTTACAAGTTTTAAAACATTGGTATTAGTTCACTCATGATCAAAAGTGAAAGAATTAATAGCAGGGAATGAGTTTTAACAGTGCACATACACCATAAAAGTGAGAAGACTTGTTTTTAGTACAAATTTTTACAAGTTACATATGATTTTCAAAGTAAAACCCCGTGCCTCATGGAGAATTGATCAACGTCTTCGAGAGTTCCTCCTTATCCCTCTGCTAGATCCCTCGCCAGCTGAAGAATGACGTGGTGGGTCAGTTGCCTGAAACGGTGTTCACAGTTTGATCAGTTTGTGAAGAGGGAAGGAAGATGAATTTGAGAATGTGATTTGAAGTTACCTGTTGACGAGTGAGAGCGGAAGTCCTCAAGCTCATCCTGCGAAGGTCACGCCTCATGGCAGTAGTAAGATCGATGTAATCCTGGCAATACTCTCGAGGGACCTGTCAGAAATGAATAGAGTCAGTATATCAGTGGGAATGCATGTGCAGTTGTTTGATTCAGTGGGAGGTTCACCTGTTCGTAAGATGGGTCTATGTGATATCCTTCATCGGCTGAAGGTCGTGAAATAGTAGAAGTCACGAAGTTGTCCTCAACTATTAGTTCTATGTTCCAATCTGCAGGCTGCAAGGCAGGAGGCCTATTTGTTTCTTGATCATCATCACTAACAGCAGCTCTAGAACTTTGACCCCGGGAACGGCGACTCTGTGGACATAAAGATGAAGTTTTGTGATTGTACTTACAGGGATGAAAGAAAGTGTTATATTTACATACCCTTTGAGGAGGTTCTCCAGTCGCCAAGGGGCGCATCAAGAATTGTTGACAGAAGACCTCGTAGCTCGCATCAGAGAAGAGGAAAGCAGAAAGATCCACTCCTCTCTTAGACTCTAACAGGGCCTCGCCCTTCAGTTTATCAGTATGGCGCATGTTTGTAGGAGGCAGAAAAGGTACCCTAGCTGCATCCATGTCTCCATAGACTTGGCGACAGACCCTTTCACCCAAGTACCAGTACCTGCCAGCAGGCCCCTCAAACAAAATTCGCCTATGTGTTAGGAGTACACTATGTATGTGAGGGGGAGCCAAAGTAGTCCTCCAAGTACCCCATGGGTCCCAGTTCACCTGAAGATCATGAAGAGTATGAGAGTTGAATCTGGAAGGTTTAAGAGGAAGGCAATGGTTTGGGATTTTACCTGTTCTGCAGTGAGACCGGCAAGGATAGCTTTTGCAGCAACATAATCATACCTGTGGAGGTTGGAATGCTTCCTGTGACATGGATCGAAGCGGGCTAAAAATGGCCAGTGGTTAACCCCCTCTTTCAAGAGAGGACAACCAAGACCCAAATAGATAAAGGCCCATACCTGCATGAAAGAAAGATCAGGGAGTTGATAAGAAATGGAAAGATTCTAATTGAAAGACAATTGGGTGAAAACGGTACCTGCCATATGAAGGCCAAGCCACCAAAGTCTTGAGCAGCATCTCGCGATTTGTCACACATGGAGCGATACATAGTCGCTAATGCAGCTCCGCCCCAGTCATACAGGTGAATGTTATCTGTAATCTCTAAACTCTTCAAAAAGCCTAGAGGGGCTATGTCCTGTGTACCTGCAAAGAGAGTGCATGAGAGCAGATACAGAATGAATGCACGGGCAATATCCTCGGGATCCCCTCCCTCCTCTTCACTCTGAACACTGAAATGATTATAGAGCCAAGAGCGCCTGACTCCTCTTTTTGTCAGAGGAACATTTTCAACGCCCAAAAGGTTGTACAGGTATTCTTCATCAAGGTGAGCTTCATCATAAAAAGCGACTGGTTGGCCCCCAATAGGAAGTCCTGTAATCATGGTGAAGTCGAATGGGGTCATAGTCATTTCCCCAAACCCGAAGTGGAAGGTGTTGGTGGTGTCCCACCAGAGTTCAGAGAGAGCAATCATGGCCATTCGATCCATGTTGTCAAGCCAGAGAGAATCCAAAAAGAATTTAAAGCCCGCTTGTTCAACAATGGCCTTAGTTTGGGGTTGGCGTGCTTCCATTAATTCCCACCACTTGATGAGTTTACCCAAAGAGTATCTGGTACGGACTTCGAAATTGGGCTGCATAAACACATTTGAGATTATATTTACATCAAAGCAAATGTTGTTATTTCTAAAGGAACTTTGATTCAAATGCAATGCAAGTATGACTATTGATTTACATATCATGAATGAAGTAAAATTTATGCTTTGAATGAGCTAAAATGATCAAACACATTTTCAAAAGGTTTTTACAAAAGGGAAATGTATGCATATTGTGTGACACAATTTATTATCAAAGGCATGAGTGGTGTCACCAAAATCCAAAGTGTTTCAAATTCAAAATTGATGGTGTTTTAATCAAATTAAACATCATAGAAAATTTTTGAGATACTTTACATGACATGAAATGGCTTGTAAAGAAGAAAATGGATGATGGTGTCATTGAGGCATTTTATCAAACATGTGATATGCATATTTTCAAAATGATGTTTTCTAAGAAGATTGATCATGGCAAATACTTTCTAAAATCCTACAAAAATCATTGAAACATGATTAGGATATGTTTGATTTGAAAAATCAAAGCTTACTTCATTGAGACATTTCATCAAACACTTGGTGTGCACCATTCACAAGCTTGTGAAGCTATGGAATGGGGCTCCCATGATTTTCCCAAAGGATACAATGATATGAAAATTGATAATCAACATGTAAACAAGCATTTCAATTCAACCAATTGCATAAGAATCAAGAGTTATTAAAGAAATTTAACTTACATTGTTTTGGGAATGAATATATGAAAGGTGTGTTCTAGGCTCCAAGAGTAGAGATGGTGGATGGGAATCTCCATATGAGGGTGCCTTGTACCTAGTCTTGACTTCCAAGAACGGATATTTGAAGTAAGGTGGAGGAAATTGATCCATGTTTGAAGAGAATGGAGTATGTAAGAAGTGGAGAGGTTCACACCAAATGGAGACAAGTTGAAGAGCTTGGGGAGATGATGGTGATTTTGTTGCTAAGAGTGCAAACCAAGGACTTGGTTGAGTATGTATGAATTGAAGAACAAAAGCTAGGGTTTTGGAAACAAAAACCAAGCTTGGAAGAGGTTTGGAGTGAGCACAAGAGTGCATGTGAGGATGAGGGGTTTTAAAAGACAAAAAATTTTCGGGTCACACATGGTGACCGTCCTAGCTAGGACGGCCAACCGTCCAGCCTAGGACGGCCAGCCGTCCAGGCTAGGACGGCCACCAGTGTACCCCAAGTCGATTTTCCCAATTTTTCGTTTTTTCGGTCAATTTCTTCAAAATTAGTTCATGTTTTGCATGGAAATTACCACTAAATGATGTTTTTGAATGTTGATTTTAAATTTGAGTGATGATTTTGAATGATGATTTTGAAAACATTATATGGGAGAAGTACCATATAATTGAGGCTGTGTTCATGTGGTGGATAGGCCATATGAACAGTAAGTTTGAAGTTATTTTATGTGAGACATAAAATAACTATTTGATTTGTCTTATGTGATTATTTTATGTGAAACATAAAATGGTGAAGTGTGATTATTTTATGTGAGACATAAAATAATGGCTTATATGGGAGATGTACCATATAATTGATGATAGGTTCACATGGGAGATGTACCATGTAAACTATGAATTTGAGTTATTTTATGTGAAGCATGAAATAACACTTTGATTGTTTGTAATTATTTTATGTGAAACATAAAATGATGAAGTGTGATTATTTTATGTGAGACATAAAATAATGCTTTATATGGGAGATGTACCATATAAAGTGATGAACTTGAGTTATTTTATGTGAAACATAAAATAATGTGTTTGAAATATTTCATAGTGATATGAGATTATTTTATGTGAGACATAAAATAATGGGTTATATGGGAGAAGTACCATATAATTGATGATAGGTTCACATGGGAGATGTACCATGTGAACGATGAACTTGAGTTATTTTATGTGAAGCATGAAATGACATTTTGAATGATTTGAGATTATTTTATGTGAAACATAAAATAATGGCTTATATGGGAGAAGTACCATATAATTGACAATATGTTCATATGGGAGATGTACCATATGAACAATGAGTTTGAATTGTTTTATGTGAAGCATAAAATAATGGTTTGAAAATGTTTATATAGGAGAAGTACTATATAAATAATATTTCTTATGGGAGATGTACCATAGAAATAATGAGTCTGAACTATTTTATGTGAGAGAAGTATCACATAAAATGATAGCTTGTATGTGTTTATGTGAGAGAAGTATCACATAAAATGATGATTTGTGTATGCTTATGTGAGTGTGATATCACATAAAAGTGTGTTTTATGGTTTGTTGGCGTAATTGGAAGTGTGACTTCCAAGAATTATTTTCAATCTCAATGTTCGTGAGATGTTGGTTGAATCATCCCTCTTTTGTTGCGGCAAAAATGGGATGCCATTTTGTTTCGTTGGTATTACATGGCGAAGCCATGAAACACCAACGAGGGGCTTCTGTGGACACCCCATTTTTACCATTTATTTCTACCAAATGTCCATGCAAATGATCAACTAGAATAGCTGATCATTGGGTGAGGAATTGGCCTTGTAAAGACCAAATTGACCAAATTGCCCTTTGCTGAGGAAAAGGACAATTCATTATTTCATGTGTACATTTGGATTGGAATCAACCCATTTGTATTGCATTTGACTTTTGAGGTGTTTTAGAACATCCCTGTAAATTTTCATGGCATTCTGATAAGAGCTCGATAGGTAATTAGGGTTTTTGCGACTTGAAGGGCATTTTCGTCCTTTTTCTCGTATAATTTCCGAATGACCTCCGAATTCGAAACGGATTGTTTCATGAGGTTTATATGGATGTGGGGAGTGAATTTGGTATGTCAATTGAGCCTTTGAATGGTTGGGATGGATTCTCCCAAAATCGATCCCGCGGGTAAGGATGAGCCGAATTAGGGTTTCGATCAAATTGACCGTGAATTGGTCGTTTTCACCAAAACAAAAGATTTTCAAAACATGTTGTTAGGTGCCAATTTCATGTTGAAACCATGTTTTTAGAAGTGGTGCAAGCCTAATTGATCGATTTTACAAAACAGAGAATGGTCATTTGACCAATTTTGGCACAACCGGGTCAATTGGCTAGCTTTTTGCTAAAACCCTTGACCATGGTCAATTGATTTTAACCCAAAAACATTCTAAAAATGTGGAGGATCAAAGCACGGTCGTTTTGAGCCCTGAACCGTCGGATTTGGATCAAAATTGACCAAAATATGGCCAAAATTCGAAGACCCTTGAATTTGGGGAACAAAATATGGAAATTCAGCACGGTGACCGTCCTAGCTAGGACGGCCAACCGTCCAGCCTAGGACGGCCAGCCGTCCAGGCTAGGACGGCCACCAGCATGGCTCGAGCCAATCTTGCCATTTTTGAAATCTTGACTTATTTTGGCCGATTTGATTTGATTTTTTGGCTCAAATACGAAGGGATTCGGCATTCAAACCCTAGGAAGACTCATCCTAGGCCTTAGGATCGTTTTTTGAAGAATTTAATCTCAACCATTCAATGCTTTTAACCCTAGCTCTATATATATTACACTATAGAGGTTCAAGAGAAGGAGGAGAGAATTTTAGGGTTTGAGAGAGAAGAGGCTACAGAATTTTGAGGCTCTTCACTCTTACACCATTGAAGGAGTAAGAAGAAAAGGCTAGGAGCTTGAAGGAGGGGAGCCAAGAAGGAGTTTGAAGGGTAAAATCCTTAACCTTATGCTTGTTTTCCATGATTCTTACATAAGTTCATGAGGTTGTGGTGTAATCCCTTTTGATTTTCGTATGAAATGGATTTTCTTCTCTTCTCTTCTTTCTGTTATAAGTATGTTTAATATGATAGGATTAGCTTTCATTTGTTATTTCATGTCATATATATATGATTAGGATTAATCTTGGTGTTATTTTATGTAAGCATGTAAGATTAGGGTTAAGTCTCATTATGATTGCATGTTAGTAAGCATGTTAGGGTATTCTTTATTATGATTTAATGCATGTTAGGATAGTTTCTTATTTGTTTATGCATGATTAGAATAGGATGTAGTTTTAATATAGGATAATAGTATGTTCATCATGAATAGGATTGGTTTTATTTTGATTATATATTAGCAAGCATGATTAGGGTTGTCTTTTATTGTTATTTTATGTGAGCATGCATGATTAGGTTTAGGTTTTTTTGTTATGATTTTATGTTAGCATATATGTTTAGAGTTAGTTAACTTTATCGAGATTTTATGTTAGAATGCATATTTAGGGTTAATGTAGTTTTGTTGTGATTTTATGTGGGTATGCATGTTAGGGTTAGCTTTGTTATGATTTTATGTATATATGCATGATTAGAGTTAGTTTTATTATGATTTTATGTAAGTATGCATGATTAGGGTTAGTTTTATTATGATTTTATGTGATTAGATATGTTTAGGATTAGTCTTGTTATCATTTTGTATTAGTTAACATGTTTAGGATTAGCTTTGTTGTTATTTTATGCTAGTTATCATGTTTAGGATAAGTTTTTCATTATTTTATGTGTATGCATGTTTAAAATAAATATTGGTGCATTCATATTGTTATTTGAATCTCTCGATGTTTAATTGATGATTTTAATGATAACATGAGTATATTAGTATGTTAATTTGACATGTGATGAGTCTTGAGTCTTTTTGTTTATGTTTCATATGATTATTTAAACACTTGCTATGGATTTGATCATTTGAATATGAAAAATGTGTACGAGGGAGCGTGCAAAGGTGAGATCCTTCCCTTGTGTTTAAATTGATCATTTAAGCATATTTTGGTGTAATTTTTGACATGTTTTTGTATAGTAATTTAGTATATTCATGTAGGATGCATGCTAGGTCATTAACATGATTTTTATTACTTCTTTTTTAAAGTTTTTAGGGTGATTTAAAGTCCGCTTTCAAATCTGTCCGGAATTGAAAATGGCCTTAAATGACTTCTAAAAATTATTTTAGGGCCAAAACCAACTTAGAAATATGCTTAGGTTCACATAGATTAATTAGTGTGCATTTAGGAGCATTTTCATGCATTTTTAGAATTGATTACTTGTTATTTGTTTAAATTTCAGCATGCATTGCATTAGGATTTTAGGGTTTCTAGATTAACTTTAGGGCTAGTTAGAGACCCTAGGCTAGGAAGGTCACTTGACCTTCCCTAGGAATTTCCTTTGTTGTAAAGATTGCCATCGGATTTGCGGGTTTTATTTGATTTGAGATGTCGATCTTCGAGAGATTTCTAAAAGATTTTTGATGCAATATTTATGAAATAAAAATGATTTTAGGAAAGATTTGATTGTTAATTGATCTTCAAAAAGATTTGAAATGTTTTAAAAGACTTTTACTTTGGAATGAAATTCCTCCCAATATGGTTTGTTTTCTTGAAATATCTTTGAAAAAGATTTTCAATTGGAATTTAATTCTAAAGATAAGAATTATTTTGGAATATTTGGATTTTATGAATATCTTTTAATTTGAAATGATTTCAAATAAATGATTTTGAATAAATGATTTTGAACAAACAAAAACTCTCGAAGCTAGAGTCTTGAATTAGGTTGAAATACCTTTGATGATGTGATCGATTACAATAGGAGAGTCCTAGGGTAGTCGAACTACGTGGACTTTGATACTTGCTGGGTGATACTAGTAAGTTACGTAGGCGCTAATAGGGCTCAAGTCCGCCCTAGGATGCCCATAGGGTGTCCTAGGTTCTTAGGGTTTGTTTGTATATATTTTTATTTATTTATTTATTAATATAACTAATATAGATAATGCATTTATATCACTACTTTATTGGTTGATTTAGATTATTTAGGATTGTTTGTAATAAGAAATTTAAATAGCCCAAATAAATTAGAAGTCCTTTAATTAGGGCGAGGTGGGTGCCTACAAGCGAAAGCTTGGAACCTTCCCACGTCGTAACCTAGCCCCCGGATCCAACTCTGGTTCAAAGACTGTCTTTTCATTGGAAATGGAGTTTGTTTTGTTTTAAAATAAAAAACATTTTTATGGTTTCCTTATTCCTTAAAAATAAGGTGGCGACTCCTTTGTTTTGATTTCTAAACCCCCCTAATCACATCGCCCGGTGATGATGTGGACTCACACCACCTAAAGCCCCGTCCGCGAGGCTGGTCCACA
>JAESVK010036409.1:0-34034 GCA_017140935.1 Hamamelis virginiana | reverse complement strand
TTTTGTTTCTGTGAGGCTAAAATCTTTCACAAATAATAAATATATGAATGCTACCCACAATAATCCTTGTCAATGAGGCTTTGATGGTTAAGTCAGTATAAACAGAGCCAAAGCAAGATTAATACTATATTTGCTTTGATACATAGAGTTTCATTCGTCGGCTTAATGCTGAGAGGCCTTTTATCACTGTTGTTGCTGGACACATTAGATTTCAATAAATCTTTGATTTCTTTTTATCGATTAGTTGTAACTTGTAAGATAATTGATCCTTATTTGATTCGAGATTTTCTCATGGTTACCCATATTAGTTGATCTTATCATTAGTCTTGGTGGAAGTGTTCGCACACAAATTGGCTTTCGCGAGGTGCGTGGGCGTGCAAGAACCAAATTGGTTCAATTGAAGTCAATCCTTTTGACCCCGGGAGCTGATTGGACTGAAGAAAGCCAAGAAATCAATCAAATTGATTTTCGACTGATCAATAATACACCTTGAAAGTCTATTGGACAAACGGTAGGCGATTGTGAAGGGTTGGGTTTCTTTTCTTGCCTATGAATTGAATCAATAGGACTTTAACTCGTAAAATAAATTAAAGAAGAAGAATGCATTGTAACTAGAATGAAATTGTAAAGCAAGAGATCTATGAAATTGTAAAACAAGCTAGGTTAAAGAATTGTAAAGCGAGCTACTCTATGAATTTGTAAACAGGAAATTGAATGAAGAGAATTACCATAAATTGAATGCAATTACATCTAGAAGAAGAGAAATACTGGAAATTGAAATTGATAAACTATGAAACTAGCAGTAGTCTGGTGTTGACGTTGAGTGGTCCCTTCCACTTGCATCCAATCTGGTATTTATAGACAAATCTCATAGAGCCCTTGATAAAGAATCCCACATTCAGTTACGGTTAGTTCCTATTTACATGCCATGAATCCCATGTAAATAGGAACTCCTTTCACGTCTTGCTTCTTGATTATCCCTCTTTGATTTAATTTTGACTTAGTCAAAATTATATGCTTCTCCCATGTAGACACCTCGACTTCTAACCCAAATCCGCCTCTTCTTTTATAAGAACTAGGCCCTGAAAAGTTTTAGACAACCCCAAATATTTGATTGGGCCTTTAATTCATGATGGCCCAATTTTAAGCCAATCTGAATAACCCAATATAATTTGCAAAGCCCAAATTTTTTGTATTTACACCCCAAAAGGAAGCAATTTCATATTCTTTTAATTATAGGGATCCAATCAACCCCTTACGTCTTGGAATTTCCTGGATTGGTTTGTAATTATAAGTTAATCCATGATCATGGTGCTTTTGAAATGCATATGGTGATTCAAGTCCAATGAACCTTTAGCTCCTCATAGTGTTGCATATTAACCAATCCGTTTGTGAGTAGCTCACAAACAGGTTTGATAAGGGCTCGTTTGGGTTAGTTTATTTATTAAACAAGCCAAGCTCAAGCTTGTAATTTAAGTTTGTTTAATAAACAAGCCAAGTTGAAACTGACCTAGGTTTGGCTTGTTCATGTTCGTGAACAGGCTCGTTAATAGGCTCTTGAACAAGCTTGTGAATAGGCTTCTGTTTAGACTCACAAAAAGGTTTATGATATAGGCTTGAATAAGCTTAGGGCCTGTTTGAGTTAGCTTTTCTTAAAATCACTTTTGAACTTACAAATTCCACTTGATTTAAGAAGGGAGTGATAATCACTTCTAGATAACTTGAGGAGTGATAGGATTGTTGGCAAAATTTTCATACTAGAAGTGATTGAGGCAAAAGTTGGGGGGAGCCCAACTTTTGCCACAATCACTTCTAGTATAGAAATGTTGATATGTAATACATGGTTTGATCATAACTCTAAATAGATAAGTGAAGAAATAGTTCTCCAAAAGTGATTTTAGAAAAAGCTAATCCAAACAGGCCCTTAGTATGTACGGATTTTTTTTGGGCTTTCCTTTTTGACTTTTAGTACAGATCCAGTATACAGAAGCTATTTTTTTTTTTGGCTTTCCTATATTAATTTTAATTTTCATTTAATGTAATTTAGGGCTGCAAGTGAATCAAGCTGTTTGTGAACAGCTCGCGAACATGCTCAATAATAAATGAGCCAAGCTCAAACAAACTAAAGCTCGGCTCGATTAGTCTAGGATCGAGCTTAGCTCGAATTTAAATAATCAAGCTTTCAACCAAGTCAAGCTTGAGCTGTCTAAACCTCGGCTAGGCCTGGCTCGTTTGCAGCCCTAGTCCCCTCAAGATGAAAGGCAATCTAAACCTTGACAAATTCTCATCCCTTACTTTTTATTGTTAAATAAGGTCGCATAGGCCAAGTAGGGGTGTACATGGTTCGGTCTAGTCGGGGTGTATGTATTATTTTTTCTGGCACGAGCCAAACTATTTGATTTGCCTAAAAGGACAACCAAAATTGACAGATCGAAAATGAAAACCGAGTTGTTCGATTCATTTGGTTTGGTAGGTTTTTGGAATTGAAGAAAAATCGCAATTCAATTTTAATGAAAATGAACCCGAGAACATCAACAGAAAAATCTTTATGATATTCCCAATATTTATCGATCAACTAATCAGATTTAATAGCACAATTCAATATGACAACAACATTTACAACATATGCACACCAACACAACCCAAATCATATCAAATCAAGATCCATCGCATAAAATTGAATCAATATATGAACAAATACAAATAGTCAGAGAGTTTTGAATTATGAGTACCAAATGATGAGCACTTGGTGACACCTTAAAGGTTAACAACAGCAGTGAGAATGAAGATGAATGGCAACAAGAAATGGAGGATGAAGATAGCACGGAAAAGAGTTTTGTAAGAGATGTGACAAGTTATGTCCTTGATCTTCATCAAGGGAGAGGGAGATGAAGAGTTTGTAGAGGAGTGAATCGAGGGTAGCGCTCTCACAACGGTGGTGATTGGCAACAACAAAGAATTCAATGGTGGTGATCGATCGAGTTAGAGGGAGAAAAAATAAGAGTAATAGAGAAGAAAAGAGAGAAAATCGAGAGGAAAAGAAAGAGAAAATATTGACGATAAGAGGAGGGGTCGAGAAGAGAGAGATTTTTAGTAGCTACATACATTCAGTTTTAAACTAGTTTTTATTTATTTATTTATTTATTTTCAGACATATATAATAACAAAAGAAAGAGAGGAGAGAGAGGCTAAAAGTGATGGGTTCTTTACTCTTTTGCGAGATAGGGACTTTAGGGTTAACACTCTTTTGCGAGATAGGGACTTTAGGATTAAGACTTAAAAAAATAAAATTCATTTAGAGCACTACCAGTGTGTAATGTGCTGTGCAGTGCACTTTAATAAAGTTTACTTGGTCAATTCAATCGGTTGGGGGTATATATATTGTGATTTTGGAAACCAAATGGAAAAGGGGAAAACTTAATAAATAAAAATCGATCTGACTTATTGACTTCAAAAAACTGACCAAAACCCTTAAAATCACTTTGGTTTGGCTCGGTTTGACGGTCCATTTCTGTTTTCTTACACTTCTAATGCAAGTTGAGTGAAAGACTCAAGAAGAGCTGATCTAGTCTGTCGCTTGACTTGAGAAGAGCTTGAGTTTTCTGTCTTACTAGGGAAGTGCTAAAACAATATTTTGTCTTCTCGGGAAGAGCTGATTGAGTATTTGAGTCTTTCGCTTGGTTCAGGAAAAGTCAACTGAGTTTTCTTCCTCACCCTAAAAGAGTTGACCGAGTCTTCCACTTGGCTTGGGAAGAGTCAACTGAGGCTTTTGCATCAAGCCTTCTACCTGACTTGGTCTAACTCAGCGGGACCCTCTGAAGTTTTCCATTTTGTCATTCCTTAGTTTTTGTTAGATGGTTTCGTTGAAGGTATTTCAACTGCTGCCTCCTTTGAAAAGTGCTCTGTTTTGCTGAAACATCTCAAAGTTGTTAAACCATAGCCACCACTTCCTTCTAGGATTGTTATAAATCTGCATCTACCATTAGAACCAATTTCAGTTAGTTGCCCAAATCTTCCATTAGAATTAGCATGCAGTTCAAATAATAAAATACTCCTCCTCCCCCTCAATTTTCTAAGCCTCATCTGCTATTAGTTTATTACTCCTTCAATTATACATTTCCAGCAAACTTTGCAATATCCATTTCAAAATATCATAATCCAAGTAGAAATATATTTTAATTCCCTTTCCATTCCCTGAAATTTTCAAAAAATCACCATTCTTAACAGCTAGAAAACTCGAAAGCTTTCTTCTCAATTCTCAACCAATTTGTCACCATCTTATCGAAACAGCAAACCAAACAAAACCAAAAACCAAACCAGAATTGTTAGAAGAGAGAAACTAATCTCCCAGCAGAAACCATCGAGCACACAAAACAGCACCAAAACCAAACCTCTTGAACAGAATCAACACCAGCCAAGAAAGAAGAAAGAAAAAGAAGAAGACAACAAAGAATATGACACAGAAGAAGAAGAAGAAGAAAAATTATCAGAGAATCAGAAAGAAGAAAAAGAATCAGAGGATGAAACGAAAAAAGAAGAAGAAGGATCAGAAAATAATAATAATCACCAAGATCATAGGAACAAAATCAAAAGAAGAAGAAAAAGAAGATGAAGCCATTATACTTTTACTTGTGAGAGAGAGAGAGAGAGAGAGAGAGAGAGAGAGAATTAGAAGGAAGAAAAAGAATCAGAGGATGAACAAAGAAAGAAGAAGGATCATAAAATAAATAATAATCACCAAGACCATAGGAACAAAATCAAAAGAAGAAGAAGAAGAAAAAAAAAATGAAGCAATTATACTTTTACTTGAGAGAGAGAGAGAGAGAGAGTCACCATTTTCTCTTCGGATATCTTCCCTTCCACTTTGTTTACATTGTTTGCGTCCCTTTCCACAAATCACACGAGAGAATCACCATTTACTCTTTGGATATCTTTCCTTCCACTTTGTTTACACTATTTGAGTCCCTTTCCACACATCACACAAGTTGTGAAATTATATATCACCATTTTCTCTTCGGATATCTTCCCTTCCACTTTGTTTCCACCGATTGCATCCCTTTCCACAAATCAGACAAGTTGTCAAATTACATATTCACAATTTACAATTCACGAGTTTACAAGATCACAAATTCACAATTCACATGTTTACGAGTCACAAATTCGTAAACCACATTTTCACAAAGTCACAAGCTTACAAATTACAACACAATTTCACAATTCCTATTTGTATACTTTGCTAGGTCACAAGTTATATTTTACCATTTATAAATGTATAATTCACAACCCTTTTTAATGTCACAATATATATGACTATTGTTCATATTGAATAATTCACATGTCATAGAGATGGGAGTGATGCTTTTTAACATGCAACAATCAAACAAAAAGATCAAACATTCACATTTATAATTTTGTTACAATTTCGGAAAGGAAGACTAATAAATTCTTTGGCATCATATTCAAACATATCAAAATTACTCGTATAACAGCGACCAAACCATCAATATTTCAGATATACAGTTCATACAGTTCTATCACATTTTGATATGCCACGATTAAACAAGCACATTGGAATATCCACATATGTTAATCAAGCATAGTCTTAATACATAATGATGAAATAAATCTATCAAGAATATGCTCAAATATTCCGAAAAGACTGATCAAATAGTTCAGGTGATCAATTTATTGGAAAAACTTGTAGGATTAAAATAATTTCATGCAATAGAAACAACAGATCTAACAAAGCTTAGATTAGGAATAATAACTAAATGTGTAAATGGGTAACAATTATGCTAAACTTTATAACTTAATGACAATGAAAACAAATTTAGACAAGATTTGTCAATTTCGACGAGTCCTAGCAAAATGTCACCTTTGGAATGGCATTGTCACGGCCATTCCGGAGTGCTCATGTGAGTAGGTTGCTGCTTAGATTATGATATATGCAGTAACTCTTCTCCAAACATTTTAAAATCCTTTTAACAAGATAAAATCACGGTTACTCGTTTTCCAATTATAGATATGCATCCAAAGAATCTATCATTGGTCAAAGATCTATCTCTTGATTTATTTTCATGATCATTCGACTCAACTTAATTCATAAATACAAATTTCATCTCTCTAGGTAATAAAGTTTACAAAGAATTTGAGCTAAGCTCTTCAAAAGAGAAAGAAAGTACAAAGAAATTATAGAGGAAGTATGAAGAAGAGAGAGAATATAAAAGATCCAAAAGTGAGATACTTACAACAATAATAACTCGATCCCCCCAAATGAGCACCAAGCCCCCTATTTATAGACGAGCTTGGGTTCTCAATGACGTCATCCTTTTAAGGCTTGAATCAGTGATGCCATCTTTTTGCCACGTGTCACTTTTTTCCTTTATTTCAGCCATCTTTTTAAAATATCATATTTTGTATATTTGGAATACAACAGAATGTGTATCTAGAACACCAAATATAGTATGCTTGTCTGGATCTCCTATTCTCAATGTCGTCATCCTTTTAAGGCTTGAATCAGTGATGCCATCTTTTTGCCACGAGTCACTTTTTTCCTTTATTGAGCCATCTTTTTAAAATATCACATTCTATATATTTGGAATACAACAGAATGTGTATCTAGAACACCAAGTATGCTTGTCTGGATCTCCTATTCTTCACTGCTCAATGGCTTGTAGTGTTTGGAATGATAATGAAATACTCAAAGTCCCCAAGTCTCCGTAAAATGTGAATTTAGGTCGATTCTGACGTCCAAAATCTCACCTTATCTTAATAACCCTATAACATATTGCCTTCTAATAAATGAGAATACGTTCATTACTCCCTTAGGATTAGGAGTATATTGGCTTCTAGTGATTATGAGTTTCACATCATGCTTGATAGTTATTTGTATAATGTATAACTCATGATATTCAATGAATCAAATGCATTAGTATGCCAATCCAAAGTGGTTGATGGTCAAGATAAACCAATACAACATATATGTTGGCCTAGATTAACGAATGTCATGATGATTGAAAAATATACGTACAAATGCATTAACATAAATACAAGAGAAAACAGATATAGAAATCAAACACACCATTTTTATGTGGTTTGGAACCCCTACATCTATGCGCTAAGAACAATATTTGATGATTCAATCCACTATCTTAATCTCTCCTAGAGGTGAAAACCAGACCTTTAATGTAATAATTTTTGACGGGCAAAGGATCCAAACCTAATTTTCTTTATGAGATGAAGATCAAAACCTAGTCTCTCTTCCGAGTGGAATCAAACCTTTCCCAAAGGAGCATTCTTATTCTTTTTTACAATAAAGGTTCCCTCAACCCTTAGCAACCCAAGATGAATGAATAAGATTTGGGGTACAAGATAACACTCCTTAAAGAGTAAATGTATACAAATTTAGCTCGCACTATAATCTTTTAATGATATAATCATATAACGAATTTTCTCAAGATAAAATAATGAAACTAGGGCTTGAATGTCAGAAATATGATTAACGCTATGTTGGCTTATGTTTGTGTATGATCATTAGCTCAACAAGACCCAAAGAATGAGTATACATAAGCATAAGTTTCAATATGGTCGTTGGGGACAAAAATAGAGCCGTTGGAATGCATAAAAAACTAGCCGTTATGCAGTTCCCGAGCAAACTAGTAGACCAGATCACCCCTACTAAGCAACTAGTTTTGTTTAGAAGATAATGTTGCAGCTTTTGTTCATAGTTGATTGGATCACACCTACTAGTAAACTAGTTCTCAATTTTTGGAAACTCAAATTTTAAGCAAAACTAAGTCACTAGAAAGACCTAAGGCCATTCTACTTCATTTTAGGCACCTTTAATGAATATAATCAATTGAGTTCAAAGGTCTTAAAGCCCTTTTAGGTCAAAATCATTTATAATTTAAGCCTAACACTCGTACACAAGAAAACTATAAGTCTTCAACTCTTGAGTCTTCATTTCTTGTGCTTTGGCTTTCATACTTGATTTTCATTGCCATGCTCTTCTGCTTTTGATTGTTGCTACTAAAGCACTTTGATCTTGAGAACTTTGCTTGGGTACATCATGTATTTGGTTGTTTGAGCTTGAATTCCTAGCTTTGCAAATTTAACAAACCATTAGAAACACAAGGCAATGCATTTGTTATCATCAAAACGTACAACAAAGTTGGATTGAAGCCATAAGACTAACAATATAGAATCCATTCATCTCATGAATCAATAATGTCTATATATGTATGTAAAGTGCAATATAAATAAACAAAACTATGTATATTATCAATTGATAATTGGTGTACAATTGTTGTGAGGACATTCGTCCTAACAGATCATTCATAATATACAGGACGTTAGTTATGCATTAGAAATGAGTGATAAATTATTTCTCAGTGTTGCTGCCACTTTCCTAAGCTTCTCAGTGTTGTTGCCACCTTTTTAAGTGTTTGGACTTTCCCTAGTGATTTCCTGATGAATTATTGGGGTTCTCTGACGGGCGTAGCCAATTATCATTAAGCAACGTTTCTGCAGATGTTTTCTTAGAAGAATAATCTTGTATGGTTTAATTTTCTAGATTTCTTTTACCTTGTTGAGTTGCAATACTGTGATTTAGCTTCCTAAAAACTACAATCATAAGAGGGGCAGAATTTTGTTGAAATTGATTCATCAAAGTGATTCTAAAGTTTAGTTACCTTTTTATTTTATTTCTTTTTAATGAAGAAACTTTGTAATTCATTTTATGCAGTAGACTTTTGTTTATAATCATGATTATTCTTCCCTTTCATTTGTCTTTTAGCTTTAATAAGTCATTCCTTTAAAGTTATTTATTTATTTATTTATTTATTTTAAATTGAAATTTAATTGAGGACCTGCTACATATTACAGTCTTGGGTAATCTGACGTCTTTTTCTTAGTTATGACTATTATTTGATATTTACTCTAACTAAACATGGGGGAAAGTTGAGTTGATGCGAAGAGATTGGATTTTGTGCTTGGCATTATGTTGGATTTAGAAAAGCCTTTTGTTTAGTATTTGACTTATTGGCACTTGTTCTAGTTTTCTCTGCTCCAATAAAACTAAATTATTTTACTTAATGGGTGGTGTAGAAATAGAATATGTTAAACACTTTGAAGTTGCTAGTATTTCTCTGCTCCAATAATTTGTTGGATTGGAAGGAAATCAGGAATTTTGACTAATACATAATTTTCTGCAGTGGTTTATTAGGTGGGACATTTATAATTGATATAGGCAGGGAGAAACTATGGAAGATGCACAATTCTGGGGTAGGCAACTGTTTTTTGTTGACTTGCACTTCTAGCTTTTTGGTTCCTATTTCCTGTTTACAGTCCTTGGCATTTTAGTATTTATTATTTACTTTATTTGTTGAGCCACTATTATAAATTGAACTTAAATAACCCCACAGTTTAGATTCCTTTACTATCATGTTATAACGGCTTTGACATAGCATGATAGTTTAGAACTTCAAATTGCCTTTGCATTGTTATGGGGACCTTTTTTCCAGCAGTAAAGGTGATTCGACTTCGAGCCAAAAAAAATAAAAATAAAAGGTGATTCAACTTTCTTCATTAGATAACTGAAAGTGGCACATGCCTATAATGGTCATTTTCACTCTACTATGCAATTTTGACATTCCAATTGGCTTTTTCGGCTTATATTATCAGAATGCTACATATATGCCTTGCTCCAATAGCAATCAAATAGTGTCAACCTAGAAAGTAATTAGGCACTAAAAGATGCCATAATTCTCTATACTTTATAATTAATTAGCAAACATGTACTTTAAATTTTTTAATCAAGTGATATTGCCTTATTTTTGCAAATAGGCCAAGAGTTCAATATCCTCGTTTAAAGTTTATTTGGAAAGAGAAATTTGTTTTTAATATAGTTGATGATGCACATGTAATATATTTAAAAACTATGTTCTTCAAACATTCTGTTCTTCAAATAATGTAGCTCTAAAGTGTAGTTATAGAAGTCTTGACATTATTATATATTTTTGGTGGAATTAGGTAATAGTTCTTTAAAACTTTTTATTATGTTTGTGGGCAACAATTCAGTCTCCTGCACCTCAGAGACATTTCCTTATAAATAAGTGTTGCTTGAGAAAAATAACGATCTCTTGTAATGAAAATTATAATTACAATGATTTTCAAGCTTTTATTTTGTACAGCTGATAATTATTTATATTGTTTTGATAATTAAGTAATTTTGTACATGTAAAATACCAAAACAATATATATTAATAGCAATGTAAAACATAAAGAGTAATCTGTGCTTTAAGAGCTGTTATGGCTGTTACAAGTTAAGAGGAAAATATAAGCCAAGGACTCACCAGTGTGAGCATTTAAAAAATGGGCTTAGGAGTAGGAGGTTCAGGTGTTGGGTTTTCTTAATGTTATGTGATGAACCTTGACCCAAGGTTAGCTGATGGCACTTTGAATGTCAATGTTAGAAGCATATGACATTATTGTTCTCTGCAATGTCCATTTTTTTTTTTTTTTTTTTTGATAAACGGAAAGTAAAGTATATTATAAAAGAAGCTCTACAAAGCAAAATTACCCAAAAAATCCAAAAAAGTGGGGGTTCCCAACTATGGAATGAATTACAATGACATGTGCTAGATGATAAAGCACTTTTCATGCATTATATAATACTATAAGGCAAGAATGATTGTGGAAACAGAGTTCACTGTGATAAAACAAGTAAACACAGTATAAAAACATTTGTCTAGATATGGTAGGAACTACCCATATATATAAAATGTATGTATGTATGTATGTATGTATGCGTTATGCGTGTATGCGTTATGCGTGTATAACGATACATTATAGATGTAGAAGCACAAGTTCAAAATTGCAGCATTGCCAGAAAAAGTATTGTAGAGGATATATTCCATTGTCAGTTTAATTGAATATGAAAATGAAAAGATAGAATCCATTTAAATGGGCACATTATTAGGGGATGATACCTCGGGGTAGCACTAGTTGTTGGAGCATGATGACTGGGCTTTTGTAATCAAAAGGTACAATCATAAAGGGCAAAAAGATTTGCAGGATTACAGGGCAATCAAATTGGAGAAGGTATAAGCCTGTGTAGAAGTTTTGGAAGTATTAAATATTAGTCATGGTTATGGGATTGATTGAAATGGGCAGTTTGATAGAGGATTATACGTCATGGTACTAATAGAATGCTAGTGTGCAAATTATATTTTAGGCATACAAAATAATATTTATACTCGAACATGCGCACAAATATGAGGTATACAAAATAATTTTACAGCTTCTTACAAGTCAACAAATGTACAATTTATCCATTTGTGACAAGGAACCAGTGGCTGCTCCCCAATTTGTGAGGAAAAATTATGTATCTGTCATTGTTTTGTATTAGCTGTGTTCCACGCTAGGAGCTTTATTCTTTTTTATAGAGCCTTTTCTATCTCTTGTTTATTATCAAAATTTTGCCTCAACTTGCCATTTTCTGGTTTGATGGTATTTGACTGAAATGGATTGCAAGTCAAGTAAATTGAACATTGAAATTGTTTCTGATAAGTGCAACTTGCAATCAGAAATCGTTTGAAGAAGCCATGGAGTCCATTGAGAAGGCCAAAGCATGTGGAGATAAGTTGTAAAAGGGGCTGTATTGATGTTCCTTCTTTCCTTCTACTTGAAAAGGTTTCCTGAAATGTTTTCGACCAATTAAATTGCTATATATATATATATATATATATATATATATATATATATACATATTTGTTTTATTTTGTATGTGTAAGCGCTTTTCTTCCTGGACAAATTATTGTTTTCCCATATATATATAATCAATAATGTAAATTTATGTATTTTATTGAACCGATACTAGGCTACAAATTCAAATATAAATAGAAACCAAAGAATGCAGACTCCATTGGTATTTGCAAGTGTGAAGCACTCATTTACCATTTCATTCCGGTTTCCTTCCTTTTGCCGTTGAAAGATGGAGAACATCAACTGATTGGTAAATGCTCATGGAAGGCACACCACCCCACAGCTATTTACTGAGTCAATCAATCTCTTTGTAACTCCAAAACTCTGAATGAGTTTAGTGATGAGACAGAACTACACATTAACTCCTTTTGTAAAAAGAACTTTGATATATTGCCTATTATAAATGGAGACACACATACCCACCTTTATTATGTACTAGTTGATGCACACGTGCGTTGCACGTGAATATATTCATTATAATCAACAAACATAATTAAATTTTATGTAAAAAAAAATACCCATATCAATAAGAAATAACCATAAATAGAAACCCTTAAATATAACTTCAATGTTAGCCTTCTTATTTAAATTTCTTATTACCAACTAACATAGTATTTCCATAAATCCATAAATTATTTTAAAAATATCATAATGTAAACATACAATTTTATTTAAACATATAACAATGTTGTAGTCACATTCTCTCTTTCTTTGATTTTTTATTCACTTCAATTTCTTCTGAGTCAGAATCTAGCAATTTTTCAACTTCTTCTGCAATGAATCTTCCCATAGCTCTGTCATTCTGACTTAGTCTTTTCATTTTCACTAGGAAAAGGAAATAATGGCCTCCG
This sequence comes from Hamamelis virginiana, assembly GCA_017140935.1. Lineage (NCBI taxonomy): Eukaryota > Viridiplantae > Streptophyta > Magnoliopsida > Saxifragales > Hamamelidaceae > Hamamelis > Hamamelis virginiana. The sequence goes on along the minus strand of JAESVK010036409.1, from coordinate 21,420 downwards.
TCACGAATCATGTTTTTGTAGTACTTGGAATTTGTTTTTTTCTGTTATCAAAGTAACTAAAGTTAATATCATGATTATTATTTTTCAAAATATTTATAAATTAAATATTTATTTCCTTACCTCTTTTGTTGATTCGAGAAATGTTTTTAACTGGACAACCAATTAGATTTTCTGCTTCATTGAATATAGTAACCATAGCTGTTTCTTTTTCATCTAACACGATCAATTTAAGCATATACCTATGATGAAATAGAAATATTATCATTAGTTTTGTTCACATTATAATATTAAAAAAAATTATTAATAATATTGATAATTTATAATTAATATTTACCTTGGTGTATATTCTGCATTCTTTACATTGCATTTTTTGCATTCGACTTCATCTCCATTGATTGTAACTTTTGTGTTACATACTGTACAACCATTATACCAAGGCTCTTCCTTATTTTGAATTGTACTTATCATTGCTTTGAAAGAACAGTATAATTTCTGCAAAATTTAAAATTATTTAAATCAATCATCTATATATTAGTTTTACTTTATTTAAGATAATTGTTTTATGCAAACCTGCATTGAATTCGAAGAACCATTGATGATATCTTCAAGCTTTAGTTCTTCAACTTCTCTTATCTTTCTTTTAGGATATGAAAATTTTCCATCTTTCTCATATTCTTCTAAAGAGTTGAACCTGCAAATTTAATATATTGTATGTTAGTCTAATATATTTTTAAAATTTAAATATAATTGATATATATATTCCATACCAGTCTTTTATATATTTGCATCAAGGACGAAGAGACTTTGTGCCTACCTAAAACAATTTATTATATATCATCAATCCTCTTTTTTTTTTTTTTTTTTAATTTAACTTTTTTTGATAATCACAACATAAAAGTGAATGGGGTGACTTTTCCGGGAAGTGCTTATTACCGAAATTTTAAACATATAATTAAGTCATGCATGCATTGTTATTTTTAACTAATATAATGAACATTTATTTTCATGGAAGCTCATGAATTATCTAGAATCAAGAATTCTTTGGAAAAGTACGATGTATATAGGCATCTCATTCATATTCATGAACAAATTTATGTTTCAGTTACCAAAGAATTATTTATTATTTATTTGGATTACAAAAGAACATTGACATTTAGAGCTTTAAGTGATGTGGCATATATATTGAGAAAATCATGTTTCAATTACCAATGAATTATTTATTTGGATTACAAAAGAATATTGGCATTTAAAGCTTTAAGTGATGCGGCATATAGGGGTAATACGGTCTTTATGAGATTAATTGAGGGTAAAAATGTCAATCAAATTTTTTTTTTTAATAAGAGACATTTAGAAGAAAAAAAATATTAATTTTGAGTAGTTAAAGGATATGTAAGTTGCCATGGTCAGCACATTTTTTTTTTTTAAAATAAAATATTATTATCTAAAAAAAAAAAAATTGACACAGTATCTTGAAATACCAAAATTCTTTTGTTCGCTATTATTTTGTTTAAAAACTTTTATTTAATGAAAATAATGTTAAGCACAGGAATATTTTGTCAGTTAGATATTTTTCTAATATTGTAGATGAGTTCCAATGCAAAAATTAGTTAGGTATCAAGAGAGAAATGCGCGCACTATAACTATTTTTATTTTTTATTTTTTAAGGAGAGTGGTTTAAACTTTTATTTAATCCACGGAGTAGACACTTTTTATGGATTAAACCACTTGCTCCTTGGAAAGAGGTTCTTGTACTTTTTGTCGATCATGAGGTATATTTGTTCTTTTACCATTTTTCAAGCCTCATGCTTTGACAATGCTACTATGAAATTATGCATAGACAAATCATATTTTGTCACAAAAAATAATTTCATTCATTCTATAATTTTTTATTTGTCAGACTTGCAGTGTGTAACTTTGATGCTAAGACATGATATATGCAAAACTCTAACCGGTCACAATAAGTTATCTTAGATAAATAAAACAAAGTTAATTAATATTTTATTTCAAAGAATTCTAAGTACTGGTATAATACAAGCAAAATAAAATTAACGACCGACAAGCATACAAGTATGTTAAGCTAATCATTTGAAATAAATATTTTTTTGAATAAACTTGGTGTCTCGATCAGCAACGGGATTGTAAGGATCTCTTCTTCTTGTAGTGGTTGAACTTATAAACATAGTTCCTTAATTTTTTTGTTTCTTTAGGTAAATCAGCACCAGGTGATTGAGTCAGCAAAATCTTTTGCTCTTCATGAAACTTTGTGTCCAATCCAAAATCCTATAATAAAATAAGATAACAAAAAGAAATATGAAAAATACAATGTTAGTTTAAATTAAGAAATAAACTAAATATAAGAATTAAAATCTATATGAATACCTCAACACTGGTAATAAGAGAATCCAAACTATTAATTTTTCGATATGGCCACCTTTCAATATTAAGTTCCCTGCACCTTTTTTTCAAAGGAGTCAAACCAACATTCATTTTTTTTGTTGCTTCAACTATAGGAAGATCAAAATGCTTTTTGATTTCTTCTAACTCTAACACGAGTTTATTTTTATTTGATGAATAACAATTAATAGGAGAAATATCTGCATCAAAATTTTCATTTGGAGAAACCAACTGGGACATGGAACCGTCAGCGATGTTGCATTCTTCACATAGTGACCCAGTTTCTTTAACTTTATCTGGACTTATTGATGACATACAATACCTAATAAAAAGAATTAATTATTAGAAATATTAAAACTGAAATTGAAAATAGGGAGTTGATGTGTATAGGATTAAGGATATAAATACTCACAAGTGTTGTGTAAAATTACGACACTTATTACACAAAAATAGGAATTCATCCCATCCAGAACTACTGCACGCAAATTTTTCCCTATTAAACATGAATTGATGGAAATAATTTATGTAAAATATATTTTTCTTTATAAAATAAGATCTAAAAAATTTAATAAAACCTATATAAATAAACATTGATGGCTACGAGATAGAGAAAAGAATTCTTAATACTTGAATTTCAACAGTGAGACTAATACAATGATCATGTTTTAAAGAAGTCTTCTTTGCTGTAGAAGATGTATGCGTACATGCCATTTGAAGACTTTTTAATATTTGATGATGAAGTTTTAGAATTTATATTTTTTTATAACAAAATAGTGTATTCATAGTTATTATATATAGGTAGATGTGTTGTGATAACGAAGAGATTATATGAATGGTTTAGGAATCGAAAATACAACGAATTTAAATTAAATGTATGTGAATCATCATTATCTATGAAATTAAATAAATGAACCTAATTTAAATGGATGTATATCATCATTATCAATGAAGTAATTATTGTTTATAATTATAAATTATAAATTATAAATTAATTAAAAGAATTAAGATTGGAATTTATTTGAAAGACAAAGGGTAAATGTGTCTTTAGAAATTTATATAAGGGCAAAATAGTCAATCAAAAGTTTTTCAGCTCAAGCCACTTTTAGAAGTAGTATAGATACATACATACGCACATGCATGGATAATTGGACACACACACACACATATGTACATTCCAATGCACAATCTAAATTGCATTGCATACATGTTTACATATATACTTACCCTTTATAACCAATCAGGAAATGAGTTTTTAAGTGGTTTTACAAGGTTCTACTTTTTGTATTCTGATCCCTCATCTTTACATTGATATCTTATATGTCCTCTAGAGGCAAGACATTTATTCTATCCCTTCTAGTTCTTATTTGTTTTCCAATTACATTTGTTCAAACCACATGATCGATACTTTGTAAGAATGATGGGTATGGGAGGAATGCATAATCTTATGGTGGTCTTGGTGAGACATGGACTTCTCGAAAAGCAATTGTAAGGTGTAAGAATAGAAAACTTTACACAAGGTATAATTTGAGGTTCACTCAATAATATATATATATATATAATTGTTCATGGTAAAAATCACCCCAATCATAATTGGCCACGTGGGATTAATGTGAGAGATCAAGCTAGCTTAAAAATAGGAAAATTGGTTGAGCGAGCTGAATAAGAGTTCAAGTAGAATAAGACACGTGGCTAACTAGTGTTTAAAAGGAAGTTGAGAATGAACACCTGGCAGAAGATTAAAGCTAATAAGAGATTAAGTCAAAATGAAGACTGGACACATGGCAAGATGTTAGAGGAGATTAATTAATGGGTGGTTACTTAGAGATAATGGTTGAGGAGTTTCAGCCATGATAGGGAAGTACGTATGGAAAGAAAGGCCACAAAGCCACGTCCTTTGCCATTGAAGATCATGGATCAAAACACGACTAAAGATTGGAGCAGCAACCGTTTTTGATCATGGAGAAGTAGTTATTCCAGCCGTGGAACTATAACGTGAAGATGAAATGCAACGTTTCAAGGACCAACAACTTCAACAATCAACAATACAAGCATCATGCCTTGCAATTTTCAGTTTTTAAGCTTTCTTGTTTAAGTTTTCAATTCCATTTCCGTTTTTAGCATTGTGTTTAGTCATTTACAATTCAGCAACTTTCCTTTCAAGCATTCAGTCATGGATTCATCAATTTCGGTGAGCATATCCTTTGTAAGTATATCATTTTCTTCAATACAATGCAATTTCTTATCAGTTTAATTTCAATTCATGTTTCTTTGTCGTTTAACATTGATAATTCCTTGTTATGAGCATTCAATTTTGAGACTCATAGGAAGTAGAACCCCTGACTTCCGATACTCGCCTGATCGTAAAAACAGTGACCTTCTAGGCCTTGAGATCCTCGATCTTGAGTTTCCCTTGCCTGGACAGGTGCTTGGGGTCTTGTTCACACGATCTCCGGACTTTAATTAATCCTGGCACGCCCGCACACACACATCACGTGACAAGAGATTTTTAGCGGAACACCATTTTGGCATGCCCGGTGAGACCATATACAGACCATAGGTGAATGCCACAAAGAATCAATATGTCAATGAGTAAAGAAGCTAATCCAACCCACACTGGAGAATCGCACACTGAGCGATCCCAAGGAGATGACACTTCTATAGCAGACCTAGTAAAGGTCTTGCAAGAATTACCAACCTACATGGTACAGGCTGTACGAGACCTCATGGTCAACATGGAAGTGCGACAAGTCGTTCTTCAAGAAACCTTAGTTGGCAAAATAGAAAAGATGTCAGACCATCATCAAATCCTACTAGAAACCTGTGAGAAAATTACACAATCACTTGGGGCAAGTTCTCAAAGACAGGAAGAAATTCCGTCAAAACCTGCTAATTCACAGTCTAGTTATGGTCTTGAAAACTCAGGTCTATTAAAGTCTACCCAGCCAACTGAGAAATCCAGAGACCAGTCTCTGAACAAAGACCAGACGGTGGAAAATGAATCTGCAAGTCAGAATATCAATAGTGAAAAAAATGGTTTGAAACACTTGAGCCATACTAGTCAATCAGTTAATGTGTTTGAGGACGAGCGACCATATATTTCACCACCATTTAGGAATGGAGATAATGATCAGAAAATGACTTTAGAAGCTTTTAGTTCCGACCCAATGGCCAAATCTGTTGGTAAACTACCAATGGGAACTCAAACACTTGGGGGGCAGGCCTCCAAGACTTGTTTTACACAAGGAAATGTTAATGGCCTGCCATATGAAGATGATGATAGGTTCAGACCTAATTCTCAAGACTGGTATTCTCATATGCCTGGGGGGCAAAATATGAGGCCGTCAAGTAAGTCGTATATATCCCCGGTCTTATCTCAAGACCGGCAAACTGGAACCCGACCTTCGGGTGATAATCCTGGCTATATGCCGGCTGGTCGAAATGAATTAATGACCTTAGTCCAGGAATGCGTAGGCCAAACAACACATAGGCGAATCACTAGACCTGTGTATCGGAAACTTTATCCGGAATGGATTGATAGGAATAATGAGTTTCCTAGGGGTTATAAAGTACCTGATTTTACTTTATTTACTGGAGAAGGCGGCCAGTCTACTGTTGAGCACATAGGCCGCTTTACTATTCAGTGTGGTGAGGCCTCAGTTAATGAGAATCTAAGACTGAGGCTATTTGGCAATTCTTTAACTGGAGTTGGATTTACATGGTACATTAGTTTGCCGCCTAACTCAGTATTGAATTGGCGGCAAATGGAAGAGAAATTTCACAATCAATTCTATAGACAGGAGCCCGAGGTTACAATGGCAGAGACCTCTCATTACTCAAGCAATTATCTGGCGAATCTGCCAAACAGTACATTAGCAGATTTAAGAAAGCTAGGAATAGGTGTACCGTTTTCTTACCTGAGCCAGAGTTTGTAAAATTGGCTTAAAACGGTCTAGGCCTAGAATTGAGAAAGAAATTTGAAGGTATGGATTTTGATGACTTGTTTGAATTATCAGCCCGTGCGGCTCGATATGAAAAATTACTAAAAGAATAAACACAAAAGTCATCTTCTACCTACGAGACCTACTTTCGAGATCCCAATGTTGAGATTGATTTAGCTGAGGTAATTGGTAATAGACCTATTGTTTGTAAATCATTGATTAGAAAAGATGTTGAAGTGCCAATTGATCCAACTAGAAGGAAGAACATGATGGATATAACTAAGAAATTTTCTTTTGATATCATAAAGGCCTTGGAGATCTTTGATCATTTATTGGTTGTGAAATTCATAAGACTTTTAGATGGTAATAAACCATCCTCGCGTGATGGAAAAAACTATTGTAAATGGCATGCATCTAATAGGCATGGAACTAATGATTGTATCGTATTTTGCCATGTATTGCAAGGTTGTATAGACTGCGGCCTTTTGAAATTTCAAGAAAAAGAAAAAGAGGCCATGGCAGTCGACATTGATCCTTTTCCTGTTGCAGAAATTGTAGTCGCCACAACTGACCTTAGATATTTGGGGTCACAGCCTAAAAATGTGGATATGCATGTCAGACATTTTATTTAGAGGCCTAGGATGGGACAACGACCTATGTATCGTTTTGATTAACAAAACTTTCGAGATTTAAGGGCTCCACCAGTTCAGAATCTCTGTAATCATTGCAATCATCAAATTCAAAGGTTCCCAAGTCCGCAATTTGACAGACCTGCATGGCAAGAGATCGGGGCATTTGGGAGATAGCCGATTCACTATCCAAGGTTTGTGTTGACATTCAAACCAAACTTTCAACCTCTAAAAAGGTGGGAATGGAGACCAAAGCCTTCTTTTCGAAATACAGCTGTGTTACAACCAGGATTTACTGTTTTCGGCCTCCAATTACCAAACCTGAGGTTTGGACTCGGCTTCAACATCCTAAATTTCTAGCACCTCTAACTAAAACCCAGAAGAAGCGTTTATAACGGCGAAGGGCTGAGGGGAGACACATTTCTGATAGAGCCCATAATTTTAAGGTTGAGACTGGTGACCAGACCTTGAAAATTTCAATTACCGATGATAAAAGACAAGTTCTGAGAGTTGTGACCAAGAGAGATGGTAAGATTGAGGAATTTCATGGTTTGTTATCAGTTTTAGACAGTGCAGCTAAAACAGGTACCGATGCAAAGGTGGGTATACAACAGGCTTGCCCGACATTCCAGACCTCAGATTCCACGACCTTTCAACATATGGCTGAGAAGATCGAGGATGAACAGGTTTCAACACAGGAGACCGTTCTGAAGGATGTTATGGCTGAGCAAACAAATGATGATCGAATCTATAGCTCTGAAGACTCGGCAGACGATCTCTTTATTCAGTTTGGTTCATTACCTCATATAATGGACTGTAATATGGCCATTATATTACCTACTATTTTCCAAGCCAAACCAGAGGAGGAAGTAGAAGAGATTGCAGGGAAACCTTTAAAGTCAATTGATGGGGTCTCGTGCTTAATCAAAGAGGTAGAAAAAGTAAGGGAGACCGGGGGGATAAAGAAAGTGGAGAACATAGTCTTTGAGAAACCTCCAGAAGCCATGAACCAACATCTCCGGCCTCTATATGTCAATGTACATATGGATGGGAGCCCAGTCTCGAGGGTTCTAATTGACAACGGAGCTGCAGTGAACATTTTGCCAAGTTTCACTTTGAAAAAATTTGGTAAGACCGAGAAAGACTTGATTCCTACAGATGTTACAGTTGCTAATTTTTCTGGTGGTGTGACGAAGACTAAACTCGTTCTTCCCGTGTCTTTGACAGTTGGGACTAAAGAGTGTATGGTCGCATTCTTTGTGGTTAATACATCCTTATCCTACAATGCATTATTGGGTAGCGATTGGATCCATTCCAATTGGTGCATTCCTTCTTCACTCCACCAGTGCATGATTCTATGGAATGACAACAAGTTGGAAGTAATTTGGGCGGATCAAAAGCCATTTGTTGCAGGTTCCAATGCTGTTGAAACACACTTGTATGGAGAGGAGGTTGGGCCTATCAAGTTTGTAGGCCGTGACAGAGATGGGAAGCCTAAGGGCCCCGACTACTTTGAACAAGTCTTTCTCCAAGCTAGCCATTGAGAAAGTAATGCGAGAAATCTCCAGGCCTGGAAATATTCTGCCTCCAAGGCCGGAGTTAACTTATATTGTGGAAGAAGCTTAATGAATATATTCTCGAATGGTGAGAATATGGGGAAGATTATGGCGGAACTTTCCCAGAAGTTAAAAGACTATGCCAAGTTCGAAGGCCTTTACCATGTTGCAGAGGCCGAGTGTATTTTGGAAGAAGATATTGAGGTCGAGGATTATGACAGCTTTGGTATTGATGACCTCCAACCTGCTCCAGCAAATATGGAAGACCTCAAAGCGGATGTTCAAGATCCATTGCTAGAGGTCAATCTAGGTGATGAAGATGACAAAAGACCTACATTCGTCAGTGATTTGCTAGATGAAGATTTCAAGAAGAAGTTAATCATACTCTTGAAAGAATACCGTGATTGCTTCGCATGGAGCTACCATGAGATGCCAGGCTTAGACCGGAGAGTTGTGGAACACCGATTACCAACAAAGCCAGGATTCAAACCACATAAACAACCTCCAAGGCGCATGACTCAAGAGGTAACGTGGAAAATCAAGGAAGAGATCGAAAGGCTTCTGAAGGCCGGGTATATTAAACCTATAAGGTATGTGGAATGGATTTCAAATATTGTACCTGTAGTTAAAAAGAATGGTAAATTACGTGTTTGTGTAGACTTTAGAAACCTAAATCTGGCAGTACCTAAAGATGAGTACCTTATGCCTGTTGCGGATGTGCTTGTAGACTGAGTGACTAACCATAAAATACTTTCTTTTATAGATGGACATTCAAGCTACAATCAAATCTTTATAAGTGAGGATGATGTTCATAAGACCGCATTTAGATGTCCAGGGGCAATTGGTATGTTTGCTTGGGTTATGATGCCTTTTGGACTACGAAATGCTGGTGCAATTTACCAACAGGCAATGAACGTGATGTTTCACGATCTGATTGGGAAAATAATAGAGGTATACATTGATGACATTGTTGTCAAATCAAAAGAGGTTGAAAATCATTTAGTGGATTTAAGAAAAGCTTTTTTGAAAGAATACGGAAATACAAATTAAAAATGAATCCCGCCAAATGTGCTTTTAGTGTGAAGGCCGGAAATTTTTTGGGCTTTTTTGTACACCAAAGAGGCATTGAAATAGACAAGAACAAAGCTCGGGCAATTCAAGAGGCTAGACCTCCATCTAATAAGGCCGAGTTACAAAGATTTTTAGGCCGGATTAACTTTTTACGTAGATTTATTTCTAATCTTTCAGGTAAGATCTCCACTTTTATGCCGTTACTTAAGCTACGGGCGTTGAAAGATTTTAAATGGGAATCGCAGTATCAAAAGGCTTTTGACCTAATAAAGGGATATCTCACTAGACCCCCAGTCTTAATACCGCTAGTTTCAGGCAGGAATTTAAGACTTTATGTTTCTGCATCTGAAAGATCTTTAGGATCTATGTTAGCACAAGTTAATGAGCAGGGTCAAGAGCAGGCCGTGTATTATCTGAGTAAAACTTTAACAGATGTTGAACAAAGATACACTTCAATTGAAAAAAAAATTGTTATTCTTTGTTTTATACTATGGATAAACTGCCTCATTATTTTATGAACAATGTTGTGAATGTTATTTCTAAGTCTGATATTGTAAAATATATACTTTCACAACCCATATCTAGAAGTGTAGTTGGTAGATGGGCATTGACCATGTCAGGCTATGCCATCCGTTATGTACCACAGAAGGCAGTAAATGGTAAAGTCTTAGCAGATTTCTTGGCTGACCACCCAATGCCTATTGAGGCTGATGTGCAGGTAGACTTGGGAATAGTTCAAGTGGTACCATGGCAACTTGAGTTTGATGGATCTCGAACAGATGAGAAGGCAGGGGCTGGCGTCATGATTACTACCCCTAATGGTGTTAAGTATGAGTTTGCCTTTCAATTAGATTTCATTTATAGCAATAATCAAGCAGAGTACGAGGCCTTGATCATTGGCCTTGAGATATTGTTAGAAATGAGAGCTAAGTATTTGGATATTATGGGAGATTCACAATTAGTTTTAAATCAAATTAATGGCACATATAAGTGCCATAGTTGGAATTTATTACCTTATCATTCATTAGCTACCCAACTGTAGAGAAATTTTCAAGATGTGACTTTAACTCATAATCCAAGGTCATTGAATAGAGAGGCAAATGACTTAGCCCAGCTTGCTTCAGGTCTCAAGATCAAAGAAGGAGAGGCCTTTAAAACAATTTTGGTTGAAAAAAGGGCCTTACCTTCAGTAAAAACAAGAGGTACAGATATGGAAGTGCTCAATTAATTCAGTCTGATTGGAGATTTCCAATTATCAAACGATTAATAACTCCTAACCGGCCACGCGATAGAAAAACTAGGTATATGGCCAATCAATTGGTTATGTATTTTGGGGAGTTGTTTAAAAAGTCTGATGATGGTTTATTATTAAAATGTATTAGCCAACAAGAATCTATGCTAGTAATGGCCGAGGTGCACGAAGGAATTTGTGGTGCACATCAGGCCGGGGTAAAAATGCGTTGGTTATTATGGAGACACGGTTATTATTGGCCCACGATCTAGAAAGACTGTATTAATTATGCTAAAGGTTGTAAATCATGTTAAAAGCATGGCCAAATTCAACATATACCTGCCACTAATTTGAATTATATCAAAAAGCCTTGGCCCTTTAGAGGCTGGGCAATTGATGTGATTGGGAAGGTTTATCCACCATCTTCAGGTTTGCATGGGTTTATTATAGTGGCAATCGACTATTTTACTAAATGGACGGAAGCTAAGCCTATGAAAGTTGTTGATCAAGAGGCCGTAATTAAGTTTATTAAAGAGCATATTGTACATAGGTTCGGCCTACCTGAAACGATCAACACCGATAATGCCAAGTCATTTGTTGGAGATCAAGTGAAAGCATTTGTGAGAGAGTACGGGATTAAACTCACTAATTCCACTCCTTACTATGCTCAAGCAAATGGCCAAGTAGAGGCCGTAAATAAAACTTTGAAAAGCATTTTGAGCAAAATGTTGAATGAAAAACCTAGGACTTGGCATTTACAGTTATCCGAGGTCTTATGGGCTTATAGAACTTCATTTAAGGAGAGTATTGGAACAACTCCTTATGCCCTGACTTTTGGACATGATGCGGTGTTACCTTTAGAGGTTACCGTTCCATCTTTAAAAGTGGCCTTACAAAACGATTTGTTACCTAACGAATATAATGAAGCCATGTTACTTGAGTTGGAAAATTTGTCAGAAGAAAGATTAAGAGCCTTAAACAACATTGAGGTTCAAAAGAAAAAGATGGCAAAGGCCTATAACAAAAGAGTGAGATACAAGGCCTTTGCGGTTGCAGATTTTGTTTGGAAAGTCATTTTACCAATTGGAACCAAAGACCCAAGATTGGGGAAATGGTCTCCAAATTGGGAGGGTCCTTTTGAAGTTTTAGATGTAATTCCAGGAGGGGCATATTCATTGAAGGAATTAACCATAGAAAAAACGATTAAATCTATCAATGACAAATTCCTAAAGAGGTATTATCCCACTATGTGGGAGGCCATCCAAAGGGATGGCCAAAACAACTAATTCATGTTTGTTTTTGCAGGGTCGTCAAGTTCAAATACAAAGAAAGAAAATAGCAAGTTCTTTATATTGCTACAAGACCTCAAAAGTTCATACCTTACTGAAAATCCAAGAAACCCAAACCATCAAAATACCTATTTCCACAAAAACATCCACAATATCCAAAATTCTGAAATGGTCAAACAAACCATCACTAGAAACTCAAAACAAAAACACAACCTCCAAATGTGTCCAGAACAAGATACACAAACACCCAAAATTCAAATTGTTCACATCCAATAACCATAAAACCCATCCATCACGAAAATATCCAAAAACCATTCAAAAAAAAAAAAAAAAACTAAAACCATAAAACCAAACCAAGAGCAAGAAACGAGTAATGTTCAAAGAGAATAGAAAATTAAACCTGACTGTCAAGAGGGAGGCAAGCATTGAAAGTATCCAACGAAGGGAAGTGTTGGGCGTCAGACCATTCTTTCATAAGCTTGAATTCAATAAGCTTCAGGTCTTCACATTTCTTGGCCCAGATCTGAACCTCATTACTGGTGGAGCTATACTCATGCCGCTTAGAAGAGACCTCGCCCCATAATTCATTGAATCACTTGTCCGCAGCCTCCATGGCAGTGATCTGAGATTGCCGAAATTGTCTTTTAGCCTCCACTTGGGCTTGAAGATCTTGAATTTGTTTCTGCAGACTAACAATTTCAGCATCTACGTCTTTAATTCCTGTTTGAACCGCCATCTTTTGATTACGAAGATCGAGCATAACATCCTTGTTCATCTCAATAAAGGTTTTGGCCTGTTGGCGCTGCTCGAGAAGACCCTCCCATTTTTTCCTATCGATAAACTTCAGTCTAAAATCTTTCACTAATTCTACAACCCGAGACATGCAGAGGTAAATTTCATTCATGAAAGGTTCATACTCGAGGACACGATGCAGATAATTATAACATTAGACCAGTTCATTGGCTATATCTGGATCGAGGTCGGGGAGATTCAGACTATGCAATTCTAGGAATCTAGCTCTCTTTGCTTCGATCTCTGCTTTTGGTAAACCAGGATCAACATTAGGGGCGAGACCGGGTCTTGGAGGAACAACACGTTTTTTTGGAATAGGATCATCCAAGGTATCGAACCAGGACTCAAGGTCTTCAGGGATTGGAGATTTGGGGTCGGCCATTTCTGTTTCAAGGGGAGGACTCAAGATTGGATTTTCTTGAATCAATGTTTGAAGTTCAAAGGCCGGAAATTCGAAAGTCACTCAATGTATTGGATGGAGACGAATTGGGAGATTGTAGCCTTGATTTCTTGATCAAAGGGGAATTCTCTGCCTCTCTTTCGCTGGGCTCAAGACTCGGACCTTCCTCACTACCGCTAGAATTGTCTGACAATTCAATAGTGTCAGAAGGTCGATGAGTTATTTGCTTACTCCCAACAAGGCGAACAGATCTACGTGTTGGAATTTTTGTCGAGGCAGTAGCTTCCTCAATTTGTTCAGGGAGAGTCAAAGCATATTTTGCAGAAACCTTTTTCCGGGACACACTCTTTTGCTTTGAAGGATTGGATGATGGGGTAGCTGTTTATCTGGGCTTGAAAAGAAAAGAGAGCTCATAGATATTTGGTTTCACATCTTCAAAAAGGCCACCTGAAAAGGAACGAAAATTATAATCTAGAGAAAAATATACAGCTAAAAGAATAAAATGTAGAATTAATTAACTACTACCCAATTTCTTTTTGGCTGTAGTCTCTGTTTGCTTTCTTTTTCTTTTTTGGATCACTGGAGAAGGTGGAGACAGGGTGGAAAGTGTGGCTGAGAAAGATAGAGAGGAATTCTTGGTTTTGAAGGCCGAGGCCCACCAGGTCTTAAAGTTTTCTGAAGAATAAGGGTTTTCAGGTAAAATGAGTACTTCAAATTTTTCTAAAGCCTTCTCTATCAAAAAAGTGATAGGCTTAATTGATTCTTCATTTGAAAAAACCACCATTGTAATGGCCGGAGAATTTTCAGAGAAAACGCAGGCTGGAGCAGGCAAATTTAAGTGGAAGCCGAATTGACGGTTGACAAGGTTTGGACAATAAACTTCAACCCCGACCTTGGGGATCCTTTTCTCAAAGAAACCAAGAAAATGGAGATCATGTACAACAAGGTATGAATACCAAATTTGATTTTGTTTGTTTTGGTGTTTTTCGGCAAAGGGGGATTTCGAACAAACCATGAAGGTCCGAATTCAAGAGACCCAAAGGGATAAAAAAAGCTGATAATCTCGATGGAGGGAGAGATTCCAAAAGAATTCAAAATATTCAGAGAAAGACCGGGCTGGAGAAACATAAGCAACCCATTTGTGGCTATAGTTTCGAAGATCTCGGCCATGGGTAGGAGCAGGAAACAGTTCTGGGAAATACTAAAAAAACCATAACTGAAGGAGCCAATGAGGGCCTCTTAGGGGTATCAAAGATTTGGTGACCATTTCATAAAGGCCTCTATATAAGTGGCCTAAGACATAGGGAGCTAAAGCTAACTTCTTACCAGTAGCCAAGACCATGTCTATTCTATGATATTCTTGTGTCATTTGGCCGGAAGGACAGTAAAGAACAAATCTACACAACCATTGAAGAAGGAAAACACAATGTTCTTGAAAAGAGACTTGGCCTGGCAAAGATCTATTCTCAAGTTCTATGTATTGAGGCCAGGCGATGGTGGCCGGAGCATAATTAAAAGAAAAAGCTGAATCTAGATTGGGGTTAAAGGCTGCAGATGGAATTTCTCCAATCGCACGCAACCCAGTCAAAGCACAAATGTCCATGACAGTGGGGGACATTGGACCACAAGGAAAAGCAAAGGTATTATTGGAGTAACTCCAAAAACAGGCACCAGCAGAAAGAAGCGAAGGGTCTCGAGGGAAGTCATGCCTACGTAATTGAATGTGGTAAAAAATTCCTAAGGATATCCACTGTTTTTTAAACTGAGGCTGGAGTTTATTCAACCACTGGACCCATTCATCTTTTGGCTTAGGCCAGGCCCTTGGAGTTTTATCTTTTGTCCATTCATTCCATTTTAAAGATTCGTGCTCAACAAGAAGAAGTTCGTTAGGGTAAAAAGGAAAATATTCTTGAAGAGGTTCAGGTACAGTAGAACATTCAGTAAAGAAAGGACCTATTTGGCCATCAGCGATTTGTTAGTAGTATGCCCCAATAGCCAATCTCACTGGTGTAATTTAGGATATAAACTTGATTCATGTATTATTATTATTGATTAATAAAATGGGTTTTTGATTATATGATAAGTCCTTAGAAAGAATGTCAATATAAGAACTCAAGAGTTGAGATAAGGAGACTTATATTGTTAAAGACTTCTTTCTTAAACATTCCTAGTCATAGGATTATTTATTGGACATTAATAATCCGGATAGACTAGCACATGTATGTCTGCTTAATGTGGAGAATGACCAATCTCAAGTCATTTGTGTAATGACACTAGGACAATTCTGTGGGTGCTTGTTTGAGAACAAGTACACTGAATGTGATCATTGATTGAGTTTTACTTACATATCAAACAACAACTCAGGGTTACAATGATGCAAGTGATCCTTAGACTTGAGGTACTATAGATGTCCTGTGTTATGGATATTAGGGTTTGATGGTATAACATACATATCCTAACCATGGAATTTGTATAAGTACTCATTGGCCCTAGTAGACCTATCGTGGGGACATATGAGTGTACAACAAGGAATCTGTCACTCTCAGTAAAGAGAGAGAATGTCATGTATTATTCTCAAAGATATAATTCATAGAAGTCTTTGGCCAAAGCAGTTGGGAATAAGAAATCTGTTTCTTGAATTGATATTTTGAGAATCACATACAAAATGTTAAATTAGGGTTTTGACATATTATCCAATACCCAAGTAATTTAACTAAGGCATTGTTTGATGGAAGGACTGAATTGTATCTTAATTGTAATCGAAGGGTTCACTGTATTATGATTAACCTTCACACAACCTAGGGTGTGTCTTGACATATTGCTAGATGTCACTCAGGACTAGTAGAGACCAAAGAGAAATTTATTTCTCAAAGGGAAATTAAAAGAGTTCTAATTTGAACCTTAAATAAAAGTAGTTTTATTTGAAGGATAATTTGTTATCCTAATTTTTACTACTAGGTTGTTGTGAACCTAAGAGGTCACACACATATAGGTGCAGGCTTCGTTTAAAGGAGAAGAGATAATAATATTATAATTAAGAGTTAATTATAAATAAGAAATAATAAGTGTTATTATTTTAAAGATTAATATGCAAATGTTAATTAACTAGAATTTCAAGTTGTTTGAAATTTGAAATTTGAAATTTGAAATTTGAATTTTGAAGTTATTTCAAATTTGAAATTAACATGAGATGACAAGATAATTAAGATTGCAAATATTAATCTATTTGAATTTCAAGTTAGTTGAAATTTAAATTTGAAATCGTTTCAAATTAGAAATGAGATAGCAAGTCAATCCAATAGGAACTAGCACTCCACATGGATTACTTAATCAAAGGAGAGCATGCCACTTGGAACTCATCACTTGTTTCAAGTGATGAGCACTTGAGTTTTTATCAAGTGATGAGCACTTGAGTTTTAATAAAACTACAACCCCACATCCGGCCAACCCTTTAGTGGACTCTCTCTAGTGCAATCTCATCTCTTCTCTCTCTCTCTCTCATCTTTTGAAGCTTGCAACTTGTGTGGATCAATCTTGGAGGCTCTCAAGTTAGGGGCTGCTCTACCTTCTTTAATCCCTCTTAAAGGCTATCAATGTAAGTCATTTACATTATTTAAAGTTTTGTTTTATAGCTTATATAATCAATCATGAGATCTTGGTTCATCTTCCATGGAGAAAATTTTTTTCCCGCATATTTCCATGGGATTCTTTCAATGGTATCAGAGCTGATCTTGATTTGGTATTATATAAACTATTCTATGGTGGATTTAATATTGTTTAAACCTAAGTGGCTGGGATTTATAATTCCAAACCCTAACCCTAGGTACGGCCATGATGGTGGCTACTATGGTTTTGGTTTCTTCATCTCTTCTCTCTTTATTTCTTTTTGTTTTAATCAAGAGTTGATTACATATTAGATTACAATGTTTTATATTTGATTTAGCATTATAATATATGTGTTTAAGAAACAAAACAATCAAAAATAAAAGGGGGAGGCCGAAATCTCCATAGATGGAGTGTAGGCCATTTAAGTTTTTCAAAAACTGGGTTTTTCAAAAAACTGGGTTTTCATGTTTTGTTAAAACTGAAAAAATAGGGGCTGGTTTTGGATGATCCATGACCATAGATGTTTAGTATATTGTCCAAGGATCATGTATATTAATTTTCATGAAGTTTGGAGAAGATTTGATGGCTCAAATGATTTTTTTAAAGTTGATACATGTTGTTGCCCAGATTTTCCAGCAACACTGTATTTTCAAAATAAATCTTTAAAAATGTTTTCGAATGATTTTCTTTGAGCCATCATGCTTCAATTCACTAATATAATGATTGTTAATCATGTTAGAATAGTTCTTTCATGAAAAATCAATCATATATGGTCACTGTGTTAGGGACTTAATAAGGTTGTTATTAAAACCCTAAAGTGGTCATTAAAGCCATTTTAAGGGCTGTTTATAAAACCCTAAAGTTTTCTAAACCCAGAAATTGTTTTAGGTAAAAGTTTTCAACTTGTTTCCTATTTCAATTTTGTCAAATATTAATTTTAATATCCCCATGGTTTTATTAATTTTATTATTGATGAAAAATATGTTTTAAAGTGTTTAAAAACAGTAGAGGTATTACTGCTGAAGAGATTAAGTCCACTATGTTTTCAATTAAGAATGATAAGGCCCCTGGTCCTGATGGTTTTTCGTCCCTGTTTTTGAAGAAAGCGTGGGGTATTGTGGGTGAAGATGTTATTGAGGCAATTTCTTCTTTCTTCAGCACCGGTTGTATTCTCAAGGAGATTAATTGCACTATAATTGCCCTAGTGCCTAAGGTTCCTAATCCTTCCTCTTTTAATGAGTTTAGACCTATCTCTTGCTGCAATGTTATTTATAAGTGCATAGCTAAAATCATTGCAAATCGACTTAAGTTGTGTCTCCCTGACATTATTAGCCCGTTTCAATCTGCTTTTGTTCATGGTCGCATTATTTATGATAATATTCTGCTGACTCAAGAAATTATGCATAATTATCATAGAGATGTGGGGCCTCCTAGATGTGCTTTGAAGATTGATATTAAGAAAGCATATGATTCTGTTAATTGGGAAGCTTTAATTGCTATTTTGAGGCATATGGGTACTCCTGCTCATTTGTTGAATTGCATTGTGGTATGTATCTCTTCTCCCAAGTTTTCTGTTGCAATTAATGGAGAGTTGGCGGGGTTTTTTGCGGGGAAAAAGGGGCTTAGGCAAGGGGATCCTATGTCTCCTTTTCTTTTTGTGATTGTTATGGAGGTCCTATCTAGATCTCTTTCTCGGGCCACTAGGAGGGATGATTTTGAGTACCATTTTAGATGTGAGAAAGTTAATCTTTCCCATCTTTGCTTTGCTGATGACCTGTTCCTGTTTTCTAAGGCCTCCCCTGGAAGTGTTCAGATCTTTATGGATGAGCTTAAGGCTTTTGAGGTCTTCTCTGGTCTTCAGGTTAATTCCAGCAAGAGTTCTCTGTTTATTTCGAGCGCTAGTGATTCTGTGAAAACTGAAATCATTCGTATCACTAGAATCAATGTGGGATGTCTTCCTATGCGGTATCTAGGGGTCCCCCTTATTTCTATAAAGCTTTCTAGTATGGACTGTCAGCCTTTGCTGGAGAAGTTGATTAGCCGTATCCAATCTTGGACCAGCAAGTCTCTCTCATTTGCAGGAAGACTCCAGCTTTTATCTTTAGTCCTTTTTAGCATTCAGGTATACTGGTGTAGCATGTTCATTATTCCTATTGACACTGTTTACAGGATTGAACATATTTTCAATGCTTTTCTCTGGTCTAGGTCTTATGGTAAGGCTCATAAGGCCAAAGTTAAATGGAATTTGATTTGTAATCCTAAGGAGGAAGGAGGGTTAGGCCTTCGTAGGGTCAAAGATTGGAATGTTGCTGCTATTCTGAAGCATATCTGGAGTTTATTTTCTAGATCTGGTTCGATTTGGGTTGCTTGGGTGGAGGAGTATCTTCTTAGGGGCAGAAGCTTTTGGTCCATTAACATTCCTTCTAATTGCTCCTGGAGTTGGAGGAAGATACTTCAGTTGAGAGAAGTAGCTAGACCACTGATCAAACACAGAATTGGTAATGGATTATCTACTTTCTTGTGGCATGATAATTGGCATCCAGTTGGCCCTTTGTTACAGCATTTTAGTTCTCGAGTGGCTTATGATGCAGCTATCCCTTTGCAGGCTAAAGTATCTTATATTTTATCTGATGATGGTTGGAACTGGCCTATTACTAATACCTCTGATCTTATTGCCATCCGTAATAGTTGTTTTGCATGTCCCCCTCTTGGTAGTAGGAGGGAGGACACAGTGGTGTGGTCTCTTACTCCCTCAGGGTCTTTTTCTACAAGCTCTGCTTGGAATCATATTCGTATTACTGCCCCAGCTGTGAGTTGGCATAATGCTGTGTGGTTCTCGAATTCAATCAAAAGACACTCGTTTATTGCTTGGCTGGCTATTCTAAACAGGCTGGTTACCCAAGATAAGCTCCTTAGATGGGGTGTTATTGCTTCTATGTCCTGTGTGTTTTGCAGGGCTGATGGTGAAGATAGGAATCATCTATTCTTTGAATGTAGCTTTACTTCTCTTGTTTGGGGAAAGGTGCTTCGCCTGTGTGGTTTCAAAAGAACCCCTAGATCCTGGGATAATGAGTTTATTTGGGTTAGCTCTTGCAAAGGGAAGTCTTTTTGCTCCATCATCAGGAGAATTGCTTGGGCTGCTACTATCTACAACATCTGGAGGCAAAGGAATGCTCGAATTCATGACAATTTATACATCAGTTCTGATAACATTTTTTCCTTAATCTGCAATGATGTGAGAAACAAAGTGTGTAGCTTTCAAAGTATTGTTGATAGCCCTAGTAATAGGTCTATGTGTGACAGGTGGGCTTTTCCTTGTAATATCTTGCGGCATTAGGTGTAGTGGTAGGGTCCTTTCTTCTTGTGATTGGTTGCTTGGGCCCGGGCTGTGGGCCGTTTATTGCTGTTTGTTCTGGTTTGGTCTTTTGGTTTTCTGGTTGTTTTTTAGGCAGGTGTTTCTGGCTTTTGTCCCTTTTTTAGGGGAGGTTCTGTCCGGTTTTCCGTAGGTTTTTGTGGTCTCGGTTTCTTTCTTTGTTCTTTTGGGCTCTGCCCTTTTTTGGATCAATAAATTCTTAATTATCCAAAAAAAAAAAAAAACAGTAGGGGATGATTAAAAATTAATTTTGATGATTTATTCAAATTAGGATTTCTATTTTGGTCTGTTGACTACAATAGTTTCCTATTTTGATTTTCAAAGTTATTTGAATTTTAAATGAGATTTAAAATGATGAAGCCACTGTTTTCATATGATTAAAACATTATAATATTCATGAGATGAATATTTTTAAGGTTTATTGATTAATATTAATTGCCATATATACCTTGCTTATGCCTTATATTTTTGCAATGTGATTGTTTATCAACTAGATTGTTAAATCTCACAGGACAAATCCCATCTGAAAGGAATCGTTCGAAATCATGGAATCGCAGCGGAAGACAAAATAAAATTTTTATAAAAGATGATTCCATCATCGAATATCCTAACCAAGAATCGAACAAGCATAGGGACACGTGATATACATACAATCAAATAAATATTTATCAAACATATATAAATCTTACTTGAATCGCCTTTCGATTTGCAATCCTTGATCTTGAACTTCAACGCGATGAAGTCTCCAACGGTATCCACAGGAATACAAGATCACTTGAATCCTTGAAACTTCTCTACAATTGAAGAATCAAGCTTGGGAGAGGGGAGAAACTCTTTCTCTAATTTGATGATGGGAGGCTTAGTGCTAGCATGTCGCAAGCTCTAGTATTTATAGAAAACCCCTAGGGTTTCTATTTAATACTTATTTCCAAAAGTAACTTAATTCCATTTATATATTACTAATTAATATATAACTTAATTCCTTATATATATTTACAAATAATATATAAGGTTATTATTAGAATTAGTTTTAGGAAATTCTCTTCTCTCTTTAATTCAAGAGACTCTCTTATGCTCTTTGTTTGTGTGTGACCCATTGGGTTCACCCCAACCTAGCAGTGACTAGGGACATCTCCATGTC
>JAESVK010036387.1:0-21766 GCA_017140935.1 Hamamelis virginiana | reverse complement strand
AGTGTTAGCAACTGCCATGATCTCCTCTTTTCTACCCTCCTTCATAATTCGAGGATAAAAAATATCAAGTAGACGCTTCTCCTTCAATGACAAAATAATACATGTTGCTAGGCTTTTCTCTTCGTGTGATCTTATTGAAGATATCGGCTTCTGTCCTCTTAAAAGCTCAACAAGAACCACTCTGGAGCTATACACATCACTCTTTTTGGTGAATTGGCTTGATTGGAAATACTCATAATCCAAGTAGCCAAAGGTGCCATGGACAAGGGTAGTCAGGTGAGTTTGGTCGATAGAGATTGATCTTGAAGTCCCAAAATCTGATACTTTTGCTCTATATTTATCATCTAAAAGTATATTTGTAGACTTAATATATGTCGCTAAATGGGTACGAAAGATGTTGAGTGTAGGTAGACAACTGCTCCCACAACCTATATAGCAACTTGTAAACGCATTTCCCATGAAAGTGGAAGCTCGCCGTGTTTATCATGGATGAGTTAGAAGAGGTTTCCATTAGAGACGAACTCTTAAACTAGCAAAGGAACAACTATCTCCAAACAACATCCTAATAGCTTACCTACATTCCGATGGTTGATTTGTGAAAGAATAAAAACCTCATTAATGAATTACTCTAATTGGCTTTCATCGGTCTACTAGCTTTGATTTCTTAATGGCAACAATTCTTCCATCAGTTAACATTCCTTTGTAAACTATTCCATGTCCCCCTTGACCGAGAATTTGGTTCTGGTTAAAATTGTCGGTTGCTTTCTCCAACTCTTTGGAAGTGAAAATTTTGGTTTTCTCAACAATATCTTCATCAGACAACATTTGTTGTTGTAACAATAGACCACCATTTCTTTCGAAAAACTTCTATTTGCATTTGATCTTCCTCATTTTCCTTATTACTTTATACAACGAAAAACTGTCCATAAGTAGAAGCAATGATTCTCCACTTATGATGACACCTACAGAAACAAAGAAAGAGTCGTGTTATTGTCTAAACTCTAAAATGTATGAAGAAAGTTGAAAAATGAGATCATGACACAAAGTAGTACAAAAATAACTTTCTTGTTAGAGCATCTCCAATGGGGTGCTATATGAACGGCCATTGCTAAATTTTGGCATTGGCATCCAAGTAGCTTGCTCTAATGAGATGCCATTTAGAGTGTCAAATTTTGGTAATGGACTACCAAATAAGCACCTCAAATGGCACCTGTTATATATGCCATAAAGTAATGCTATATATATCCTAAAAAATTATCCCCAAAAAGCATCACAAATGATCATAACCCTTCATTTATTATGGAGAGAGAAATTATTAAAACAGAGAAGGGTTGGATCTTTGTCCATATCATTTAGGATACACTTTTGGGACAAAATTTTTGGGACATATAGCATTTTCCTATGCTATCATACTTTCTCTTAAAAAATATGGGAGATGCCAAAATATAACATTAATGCATTGAAGCACATAAATGCAAAATTTTGGCAATACCATTTAGTGCTATTTGGGGTGTCAAATTTTGGTTGTCATATCTAATGGAATGAATGCATTGGTTGTTTTTCAAAGTAGGTTTTTGTGTGAAGCAACAGAAAATGGGAAAAAGAGATGAGGACAGCCGATCTCTATTCAAAAAACTTATTGACTTAGTCATAAAGCAATTATGTTTTCGATAATATTTGCTGGGAATTTTCCCTCAATATTTCCATAGTTTCCAAAACTTCCCTACATAAATCCATATTTTGAGAATTTCCTTCATGGGAGTCCATGCACCCCCATACACTTAATTGGACATTTTTGCCCTCATGAACGGTCAAATTTTGTGAAAAATGTGCCAAATTTTTATATATAATCCCCAATATTATGTATAATCCCCAATTTACTGAGTAATCCCCAATCCCCCAAATAATAAATAATTTCACAAATAAGACATAATCCTCAGTCCCCAAAATAATGAATAATCCTCAATTTTGATATCAATCCTCAATTCTCATTTTGTTGAACAATCCCCAACTTTCCTAACAATCCCCAAAATTGTTGCTTACTTTTTTACATCAAATCATTACCTTACATGTCCCATCAAATCCAAAAAAGGTGCTAAATACCCTAAATCATACATTATCCCCAAATTAATTCATGATCCCCAATCCCCATATTAAACCATAATCCCCAAATTAACACAAAATCTCCAATACAGAATTTTTGTCCATAATCCCCAAAAAAAGTGTATAATCCCTAATTTCCATTTTTTTAAAGATTTATATTGTGATATAATCTTGGCATAATTAATGTGATTTGACATTACTAAAATTGGGGATTATATTCTAGATAGGGAATTATATGCAATTTGGGGGATTGAGGATTATTCACAAAATTGGAATTCCAGTGTAAAGGTGGGGATTATGTTATGTGAATGGCATTTTGGTCCAAAAAAAATATTTTGGTAAATTCTAAAATCATGGGTTCATGTAGAGAATTTTTGCAAACTACGAAAATATTGACTATTGAGGGAAAATTCCCAAAATAAACAAAGTATAAATAGGGTTTTACCTAGAATGATTCCCAATGCCAATGGTCGGCTGCGTTCGCAATAAAGTTTTCTTTCTGGGCCTGTGAAACAGTTTCCCTTGCATTGGGCGCAGGCTTCAACAACTTAAATGAGAAATGGATTAGGGAAAAAAAATTATTTATAAGTCATTTATTTGCACTTTTTCAAGAATTAAAAAATGTTAATTTCTCTGACTCCCCATATGGCATGGACATTTTGTTGAATTTATTAGTAAGATGACATGGTTCAAAAATGAGAGATATATCCTCAAATTAACATCAAAGACATCATAATTCATTCACAGCACACATCTTAATGGAGCCTTTTTAAATTAAAAAAAATACTAAACATCCCTAAAAGATGTGTTCCTAATGACATAATCAATATTTTATTTTTTACTAAACACTGTCCATGATAAAAAAAATTAAACACTTGAATTGATTAGGGACATTTTTTTTTGTGCAACGTTATGGACACATTAGCATAATAGAATCTATACTTTCATGCAATTTTTTTAATGCGCCCCCTCTGTATGTTATGCCTGCAAAAAATCACAGTGATCCGACGGTTGGTTTTTGAAATAAATGACTTTAAAAAAAATGGTGATTTTTTGAAGAACAAATAAGTTGCATATTTTCACAATAAGTTATTTCAAAAACCAACCGTCGGTGATTTTTTTGTAGGCATGACTTACAGAGGGGAAGCATGTAATCCAATGGTCAGTTTTACGAACAGTCTTCTAAAATTGGAGATATGGAGCCGACCTTACATAAGGTTATGCAAGGTCGACCTTATAGTAGAATGACTATATATATATATATATATATATTAAGCTATTTACTTGAATAATATGGGATTCCATTGATTCTTCTACATATTTTAGCTCTTCCTTTTCCTGTCCTTTGTGTTTTTTCAAGATTCAAACAGAGGTGAAAAGGAAGTCCTACCTTAATGTTTAGCATCTTCTACTTTAAATTTAAAAAGATATGATGGACACTGTCCACAGCCATGCAATGAACTTGAAGGTCAATACAATAGGAAGGCCCATTCTAAGAATTTTCAAACCTAATAAACCGAATTTACTTTAAGGAAAAATTATCTGCTTTTGTTTCTGTCTTCAATCAATTATTGTTCAAAATTACACTCAGTGGTTGACGACTTTAAAAGCATGATTCCAGAGTCATAAAAGGCTACTTACATGAGCCATAATAGGCTAATTACATTTAATTATAGTTTGATAAGTTCCTTGTTTCCTAGAAGTAACGTAGGCCTACATTTAATTTGATGGGCCTAATAACGTACATTTTCTTTTTCTTTACTTTTGTCTCTCTCTTTTTTTCTTTTCTTTTTTTGGTAGTACGGTAAGAGGTATCTTGAGCCAACTTGCGGGCACCAAACTAAGTCCCCTCTCCGGTCCTATCACCATGTTGAGACTAGACGTTACTTGGCTCCAAGAGGTTGCCAAAGTTCGATCCCAAGATATCCGAATTTATGTTGGCAGCAAATCGGTTCTTTAGAAAGATGTGTGTGATTGCGGGCGTGCCAACTACAAACAATCAAATGAGTGTAGGTTCTCCTTGCCTTGAAGCCTCAAGGACTTTTGCAATGTTAAATATAAAGCAAATAAGATTAAAACGAAATGAACTCAAAAGAAAACAAATACGTACCATAAATTGGCTGAGTACAGACTTGTTAAATGAGCTTTCAATAAAAACGAACAGAGACTAATCCCTGACCAAACCAGAGTTTGGATTCTTCAGTTATACGATGAGTTACTCCTAAGAAATTGAAAAGCGACTAGGAAAGCTAAAAACAGAGATAAAAGACTAAAAGCTGATGCTTGGATTTGATCGTCGATCCCTTGCTTCTTTGTCTTCTTCAGCTTTTATAGAGGTTGAATGCATTTGTAACTAAATTCCATGTGTCAAACTCCAACTGGCTAAAAGTTATAGTCGTTCCTTATTTTACGGCATTTAGTTGAGATTGTGTATCTTCCATATCTTTGAACGGGTCTTCACATATGAATGTGCCTTCGAACTCCCAGCCAGATGTTGCCACGTTGCCACGTTTCTCATCAAATATCATCATACATTTGAGTTCCCTGCTGCCACGTGTCTTTCTGTTATTTGATCACCTACGTTCATTTTGGATGTATCAAGGTTATCAAGGCCACATTTGATAGAGGATATTTTATTGGTCTGGTCTTTTCATGGCTGATTTTTCATAGACCAAATATATACTGCTTTTTCTTAATTTCGGTCTAATAGGAATCTTGCTTTGAGAGTTTCGGTCTTCACAATCATTGACCGATTTTTAGTGTGGTAACATTTGCCCCCCATATTTCATAATTCTTAAAATAAATTATGGAATATCAGTATATAAAAATCGGTCTTGTATCATTTTTGGCCGATTCAAAATGTATTCGGCCTATCATAATAAACCCGTTGAGATAACTCAATACCATTCGTCAGAATAGTTATGGCGCATGGAGCATGTGGCATTAAATGAGCCGTCATTTTGAAATTGTCTTGCAGTAAATTAATACGGCTCTGCTAGAAGTGACGTCAGTCACGTCTTTTCACGTCTCTTGGGCGCGAAAAAATAGGTTTTAATGATTATCTCTCAAAGGTTCCTTTTAAAACCTATAGACTCATCTCATTCTTCACTTTCTTTCCAACTGCTCTGGGGTATTTTCGTTCTCTGGTTTTCCGACGAACTGCATCCGGCAACCTTTGAGCTTTCACCGTCGCCTCTCTAGAAAAGATCCCGTCTTTCTTTCTTCTTTACGAGTTTCGCTATCTTCTTCGCCGTTTGTTCGGTGTGCTCTGGGTTTTCTCCGCCATTACTCCTGTTCTATCAAGGTTTTTTGAGTCTTCTTTCATGGCGACTGGCGGTGAAGAGTTTTCTAGTCAATCTCGCCTTCAACAATTCCAGGAAGTTAATCCTAGCGTTGTTGCAACTCTGGTATTATCTCCTTTGGATGATTCCTATACTTTAGGCCCTCGATTCATTGATTCTACTGCTGTATCTTCTGTTCAATCTATTTTCCCAAAGCATAAGGATGAAACCTTTGTTTTTGAAAACCCTGATTCGAGGATATTTTCTGCCTTAGAGAGTACCCTTAGGTGTTGGCCAACTACTGTTCCTGGTTGGAACGAGTGGTTCGACCGTATTGCTCGGTTAAGGCCGAAGAATGGAAAGCCTCTGGTTTGTATGAGGTCATATATTTTTCTAGGTCTCTCATCCTTTTAAATCAGCCTCTTCTTCTTTCTGCTTTATGTTTCTGGTCTATTTCGACCAATAGTTTTCATTTTAATAAAGGCATGATGACCCCAACATTGTTAGATTTGGCCGCTTTATTCGGTCTTCGTCCTCATGGAGGTTATGTGAATGCTAGTACTTCATTCCCTGACGATGATAGTTCCTTTCCTGTTTTTGACCGAAAACATTCTTCTTACCGAAATTTTATTGCCAAATTTAATCCAAAAAAGGGAGATATATCTCAGACCGAATATATTGCCTTCCTATTATTTTGGATAAACAAGTATTTGTTTTGTACTGCGGCCTTTCAAGTGGTGAAGGCCGATTTAAAATTGGCATATTTTCTTAGTCATGGCCATAAAGTATCTCTAGGCCCTCTTGTTTTATCCAGTCTTTATCGTGGGATCTATCATCTGTTGACTTCTGATTTTAAAACCTGGGGTGGTCCCTTATGGATGCTTCAGATATGGCTTCATGCTTATTTTCCTTCCATAAGTCCGAGCTTTTCTTTTCGGCCTAGTGTGCCATCTCTTGGTTATCAATTCATCCATTATGATGGTGCACTTCCTTCTTTTTCCTCTTGTTTCAAATTTTTCTTCTTTGATGTAGACCGATCTCGTTTTTTCATTTATGACAACCCTTCATTTCTTCCTTTGTGGGTAGCCCAAGCTATTAATTTTTCTCTTCGATCTGTGCCCTTGCTGAATTTTTGGAGTAGCGTCTTGACCGCTAGGGATATTCATCATAGGGTTATTATTGAGAAATCTGCCAATAATCGTTGTGGGGTAGAAACTTACAAGCCTCATTATGTAGCCCGCCAGTTTGGTTTGATACAATCTATCCCTTTTCCAATAACTTTTTCGGTCAATGGTGGTTCTTTGGAGAGACCAGCACTTGTAAAGGAAGTTGATGTGGAAGGGGTTGACCGAATTTATTCATTAATTCGGCCTGCATCAGTTCCTCCATTTCCTATCAACGAAGATGCTACTGCAGATTTTGATATTTTTTGGTCTGAGTATTTGAGGCCGTACCGGTCGAATGAGTCTGTTGATAGATTCCTTCTTAGCTGTACTTCTGATAATGAATCTAGCAACGCTGGCCGTTCATCTTCTGTTCAGTCTGCAGGAGACAAAAGACAAAAGAAGAAAAAAGGTATACCTCTAGACCAGTATGAAGATTATCAATCGATTTTGGCCTTTGAAAAGTTTTATGGGATCAAATGGGTACAATCCAGATTTAGTCAAATTCTTGACGAAATGCAAGATGTGATTTCAAGAAAGAAAAACTTACAAAAGGATTTATTTTTTGAAAAACATCGGTTTAAAAGACGAATAAACTGGGAAGCCTTTCATAACCGTTTTAACTCTTTTTTGGAAAAAAATAGACCGAATATGCCTTCCACTCCTTTGAGTATAGCCGATTTTGTTTCTATTGATCCCATAACTCGGCCATCTGAATCGACATCTGATGGTGTTACTTGGAGTGGTCACTTCGCAAATTGGCAAGAAGTCCGAATGTGGAAGGATCGTTCCGTGTATACGCCACTTGATGTTCGATTTAGAGTGGGTAAGTTTCTACTATTCGTGTGTTACATTTTCGATCTGTCTGATCCTGAGTTCGTATTTTTTGCAGCTGGCCGATATGCTAATGTTCAAGATCGGCCATTGGAGCCTTTTGAACCGATTCTTTCATCTGAAGAAGAAGAAGATGCTTCAGTCGATGTTAATCCTCCTCCTCGCCAACCCAAAAGGAAGGCACCAAGTAAAGCCACTGTAAAAGCTCCAGTGGCCAAGCAGTCGAAAGGCCAACAGGATCTGGATTCTCTTTTTCAATCTTTGGGCCATCAAAGTCAATCTGTTCCTTCTGGGTCCCAAACAGATGCAACCCGCATGCCATCTAGTGAACCCTCTCCTCAGCTACTAAAACGGTCAGCTTTGGCCGATTCTGGTATCCATGCTGCTACTGACTCCCCTCTCCCTGCTGTTTATCCTTCTCTCATTCGGTCGTCTGCCACACCAGTCTAAACACCTTCTTCAGGTCCTAGTCAAAGTCGGCCTACCTTGGTCGATCCTAGTGACACTTTGGCTTGGTTGCGATCTTTCTTGGGAGAATCTACAGAGCCTGTGAAGCCTCCAACTCCAAAGCAGACCGAAGTTTCTGAAGCAAAGAGCTATTTGATGGGCGTTTCGACCATGGCTTTTTCAGATGCCTGCAAGGAGTCTGACCGAATAAGATCTTCTCCTGATGTCCTCCTGTCCTCTTTTGATCTTACCCTTGGCCTAAGTGCGAACCTTCAGGCCTTCGTATCTTCTCTTGCGAACATATTCGTAAGTTATGAACAGGCCTGCAAGGAAATTGAAGAAGGGGAGAAATACCTACAAAGGGGTGAAGAGATGAAGTCTGAAGCTCGGGTTCATTTGAAGAACATGGAGAGTTTCCAGCTGATGAGCCAAGAAAGTGCGAGGACTGTTTCTGCTATTTCTGACCGAATTGAGAATCTGAAGAGGGAGCTCCGGGATTTGCAGCGTGGGATTGAGAAGGCTGAAGAGGTGAAAGCAAAGGCTAATGAAGATATGCTTAATACGGCCAGGATTGCTGAGGAGTTATCTAATTCACTCAAAGTCCATAGTGCTCAAATAGAAAAGACAAGAATCCAAGTAAAGCTAGCTTCTGATAGATCAGCCTCGGCCATGGCTGACTGGGCAAAGGCAATGGACTCCCTGAAATTCTCTTTGAGTGTATCATTACCAGCAGATCCCTCATCGATCGGCCTTGTCACTTCTCAATCACAAGTTGTTGATGAAGTAGCTGAGAAAGAGAGCAATCTTTTGGCCTCGTCTGATCCTCTAACGAATGCACCTACTGTCCCTCAATCTTAGAATTTTTATGTATGATATTGCTTTTTCTGAACGGTTTTCTTTGGTCGTTGAGCCTCCTGGACTATGATAAAAATTTTCGGCTTGTCGGCCTTGATGTATAATTTTTTGCGGTCAAAAGGTGACTCGCTGGTTCATCATACTATCTTTTCGGCCTTTTAGCCGTTTCTTGTTTTATTAATATGCCTATTTTTCAAATATCTTTGTAGCACTATTCCCACATAGTAGGATGATATTTTTTAAGATAACGGCCATTAATTGGCCGATTATGGATGTTTGAATCCATGTCCAGTAGGTGATAGGCTTCGCCTTTTAATACCTTATAAATCTTGAAAGGTCCTTCCCAATTTGGGGACCATTTTCCAAATTCATTACTCTTGGCACCGACTGGTAAAATAACTTTCCAAACTAGATCATTTTCAATAAATGTTTTAGGTCGAACTTTCTTATTATAAGTTCTAGCGACCTTATCCTTTTGTGCTTTCAAATGATCAAGTGCCATAAGCCTTAATTCATGAAGGTCTTCAAGTTCGGTCAACATGGCATCTGAATAATCTTGAT
The DNA here is from genome assembly GCA_017140935.1 of Hamamelis virginiana. NCBI lineage: Eukaryota > Viridiplantae > Streptophyta > Magnoliopsida > Saxifragales > Hamamelidaceae > Hamamelis > Hamamelis virginiana. Next base: position 12,522 of record JAESVK010036387.1, on the reverse strand, counting down.
TTGATAAACAATTTTGTTGCTCCACTCTCATTGACCGAGCTGTTATTTCCATTGGTAAAACGGCATCATGACCATTAGTTAACTCGAAAGGAGTTACTCCTGTACTTTCTCTTTTAGAATTCCTGTAAGCCCATAATGCTTCAGACAAGAATTCATGCCAAACCCTTGGATTATCTTCCACCATTTTTTCAATATTGAGTTTCAGAATTTTGTTGGTTGATTCGGCCTGTCCATTGGCTTGAGCATAATACGGTGTTGAATGAATTATTTCAAAACCATATTCTTTTGCGAAAGCCATTACTTCACTACCAGTAAAAACTGATCCTTGGTCAGCCGTAATTGTTTGAGGAAGACCAAATCTGTGGATAATGTTTTCTTTGAGACATTTTATTATTTCGGTCTGTGTGACCGTTTTCAAGGGAATAGCCTCAACCCACTTTGTAAAATAATCAGTGGTAACTAAAATGAATGCATGTTTTTTAGAAGATAGTGGAAAAATTTTACCAATTATATCAATGGCCCATCCTCTAAATGGCCAAGGTTTCACGATGGGATGTAGTGGAACAGCAGGTACATGTTGAATTGGGTCATACCTTTGACAGGCTTGACATCCTTTAGCGTACTTTATGCATTCTTTAAACGAACTCGGCCAAAAATAACCGTATCGTCTTATTAGCCATCTCATCTTTATGCCGGCTTGGTGTGCGCCACATATTCCTTCATGAACTTCAGCCATAACTTGCATCGCTTTTTCTTGTGATATGCAGAGTAATAATAGGCCGTCCGGGCTCCTTTTATATAATTCGTCATTTAACAAAACAAATTTCAATGAAAGCTTCTTAATTTTGATGTCCGTCTCTTTAGTCGGATCTTTTAAATATTCAATGATAGGAAATCTCCAATCATCTTGAGTAATATCTAAATTCATTATTCCATGGTCGACTAAAAATAGAACTGAAGATTCAACTCTTTTTTCAATCGTGACCGTCTTTTTGAATATCTCTAATGGAATTTTGAAACCTGAGGCTATTTGGGCCATTTCATTGGCCTCGTTATTTTCATTTCTTGGAATAAATTTCATTTCGACCTCGATAAATCGGTTAACCAAATCTTTGGCTTTGTAATAATACTTAATTAGGGACTCACTTGAACATTTATATTCCCCTGTTAATTGTTTAATAACAAGTTGGGAGTCTCCCTTAATTTTTACAGCCACTACCCCTAAATCAAGTAAAATTTCGAAGCCGATAATTAATGCTTCATATTCGGCCTGATTGTTTGAGCATTCGAAATCTAATTTAAGGGAAAAACAAGTTACCTTTTTCGTAGGTGAAATGATAATAATCCCTGCTCCAGCACTTTCCTCCGTTCTTGAACCATCAAAAGTCAGGGTCCAAGGTGCCAAACCGATATTACCAATCTCAATACTAGGAAATATTTCGGGCTCAAGATCGATATTGGGATGATCAGCTAAAAAATCGGCCAACGCTTGGCCTTTTATCGCCTTTTGTGGGACATAGATTAGGCTGAATTCGATCAACACTAAAGTCCACTTAGCGATTCTTCCTTTCACAATCGGTCTATTAAACATGTATTTAATAACATCGGTCTGAGAAATGATATAGACCTCAAAAAGAATCATATAATATCTTAATTTAATACAAGCAAAATATAAATAAAAGCATAGCTTTTCAACCGCATTGTACTTTATTTCTAAATTGTTCAAGGATTTGCTTAAATAAAAACGGCCTGTTCGTAGCCGTTTTCTTTGTCCTGGGCCAACATCGCACCCAATGAGCTATCAGAGGCCGATATATATAATTTGAGCGGCTTCCCTTTTATTGGCGGCATCAAGACGGGTGGTTTACATAGATATTCTTTTATCTTCTCGAAGACTTCTTGGTGATGCCTCTCCCACACAAAATTGTCCTCTGACCGAATCTTTAACAAGGGTGAGAATGCTTTGGTTTTGCCTGCACAATTAGAAATAAAACGGCGCAAGAAGTTAATTTGGCCGAGGAATCTTTGTAACTCTTTCTTATTTGTTGGTGCATTAGCACTTTGAATGGCCTTGGTTTTATTGATATCGACCTCAATACCTTTTTGGTGGACTAGAAATCCTAAAAAATTACCGGCCTATACGCCGAATGCACATTTTAAAGGATTCATCTTCAATTTATGCTCTCTCATCTTTTCAAAAGATTGTTTTAGATGTAAGAGATGTGTTTCAATATTGGTCGATTTGACCACCACATCATCAACGTAAACTTCTATGAATTTTCCAATGAATTCATGGAAAATAACATCCATTGCTTTTTGATAGGTCGATCCAGCATTAATTAGGCCAAAAGGCATGACTACCCATTCAAAAGTACCAATGTTACCTGGGCATCTAAAGGCGGTCTTCGATATATCTTTTTCGGCTATAAAGATTTGATTATAGCCGGAATGGCCGTCCATAAAGGACAACATTTGATATCCTGTGACCGAATCAACCAGCATATCGACCACTGGCATAGGGTACTCGTCTTTGGGAGAGGCTTTATTAAGGTCTCTGAAATCAATGCATACCCTAAGTTTCCCATTTTTCTTTATTACTGGGACGATATTGGATATCCAGTCCGCATATTGGGCAGGCCGTATAAATCTGGCCTTGAGTAACCTATCAATTTCTTCTTTGACCTTTAGATGGATTTGTGGGGCCATTCTTCTTGGTGGTTGTTTATATGGCCTAAATCCTTTTTTGATTGGTAGTTTGTGCTCAACTAGAGATCGGTCAAGGCCTGGCATTTCATCGTAATCACAGGCAAAGCAATCTCTATACTCTCCTAACAGGTCAATCAATATGATTTTATCTTTTTCTGGTAGACTCTGACTAATATATATCAGCCTATTTTCTCCTAGAGAAACTTCTTGTAATGGATCTTTAAATCTAGATGTACTGCCAACTGCTACTTCTACAGGTGTTATTCCTAATGGCTGTACTGGGCTACCAGTAAAACTGGCAAGCGAAATTCCGGCCGGTAGAAGATCGGCCTTTGTTTTTCCTAACCTCTTGAAAACAGAAGTTGGTAACATATTGACCGAAGCCCCATTATCAATTAGGACTTTAGAAATCGGTCTTCCGTTGAAATTAGCTTTTATATACAGTGGTCGAAGATGTTTGGTCATGTTACTTGCTGGTTTTGGGAAACAGATCCCATCGCAAGTCATACTTAATTGTTGTTTGACCAACGATTCGGGCCGACTATCATTTGAAGATAAACAAATAGTTAATCGGCCATCTACATTAACATCTATGTCATCTTCTAGATATTTTGGTTGGTCTTCCTTTGCTTGAAATTCACAAGGGAGGGTGAAGACCATGTTTACCTGGGTTTCAGCTGGCAACGTCCTGAATTGGATGAAATGTTCTCCGTGTTGCTTCTGATTGTCCTTTTCTTCCTTTCGACCACCAGGTTCTGCTTTGCCTCCTTTGTTGTTGTCAGCCCGAGCCCATTTGTTCTGGCCGATTCGGATACCTCCTGTCCGTGCTAAGATTTGTTTTTTTAGTTCAGCAAATCTTCTCTGTGCACACCTCAACTGTGTTTTGGTCAATTCGGTCTCCCGGTGTTGAGGGAACTTGGGATGTCTGACCTGTAACCATTTATTATTAGGCTGTGTTTGGGGAGGTTTGACCATTCTAGGTCGAGGAGATATTTCCATTTTCTCCCCAGGGGATGGTGGCTTCTCTCTACTTCCTTTGGCCATCCAGGCTTGAGGGGACCTTTCGGCCTTATTTTTTGGTGATGGCAGCTTCCCTTTATCCGAGTTGACTCTTTTTTCGGGTGGAGACTTTTCGGCCTTGCTTCCTGAAGGTGGACCTTTTTTGTCGCCGGTGTTACTCGATCTGTCATCTTCGATCAGCATGTCGTTCCTCAGAGATACTTTAAAACTCATGCCTTGAGGATTGAAGGTCTTTTTGACCTCTCTGGAGCCGATCTTGTCTTTTTGGTCCTGGGCTCGGAACTATTTTCAATGATAGTTCGTTCGACCATATTTGTGCCATTGGTGAAATGCGACTGCTGCTTTGGCCTAGCCAACTCCATAAAACATCTTCCACAATGGACTGGGTATCCATTGATTAAGCTGTATTGCTGGAGTGATTGTTTCGACCACTTTCTATATTTGTGGTAGGTGCCTGAAAAAGCGTAATTTGCCGGATTCGGCTCCCTCCTCGTTATGTTGAACTTTTTCATGGCTGATTGTTTATGAGATTCGGCCTGTGCATGATTGTCCGAGGTGATTTTTCCTTTTCCTTTCTCCTTGGCCGCATCAGGTGTAGGTGGAGCGGCCATTTGCTTCTTTGACTCCTGCACGTATAACATGTTAATCGAAAACTCTGCAGGGAAAGGATCATCCTCATCGATTACATTCACATTTTTATCGGTTTCACTGAATTTTAACTTTTGTTCACCGATGGATTTTTGGATTGCATCTCTCAGAACAATGCAATTATTTGTATTATGCGACCATAAGTCATGCCATTTACAATATTTTTTATTTTTTATTTCATCTCTTAATGGTATGACATGGTTTTCAGGCAACTTTATCTGCCTATCTTTGAGTAGAAAGTCAAAGATTTGTTCCGTTTTTGTCACATCAAAATCGTATTTTCTCTCTCTATAGTTATTGCTATTCGACCTCCTTTGACTGTTTGATTTTGACTCCGTGACATCTGATTTAGCCCTTACTAGGGCTTTGCATGAATATGGCCTTGTTAGAGCTAATTCGGCCAAGGCGACTTAATTTTCCTGGTCTTCCTCGTCATCATTGGTGATCTCAAGGTAACCAGTGTCTCTGTTTTGGTTCCTATAGTAGGTCCCTCTAGAGGATATCTTCCTCTGGTTCTCTTCTTTTAGAATTTTTTCATATCTAGAAACTGATGATAAGAGGTGTCCTAGGTCGATGAATTCTTGACCCACAAATCTTTTTCTATTCTCAATATTAAGGCCACCCATTACCATTTTTACACAATCAGACTGTGATAAGGTGGTCCTACATTTATTCTCTGCAGTACGGAATCTAGAGATAAATATCTCTATTTTCTCTCCTGGCTCTTGGTACATTCGAGCCAAATCTCCGACCGTAACTTCGGCCTCTGCTCTATAAAATCTAAGGTGGAATGTGCGTTCCAATTCCTGCCACGTTGTTAATGACCCTGGTGGCAGGTTTACATACCAATCAAAAGCTGAACCCGTCAAGGAATTAGAAAATAGCCTTAATTTAAGGAAACCATTGGCCGCTGCTATTCCACACTGGGTGGTGAATCGACCAACATGTTCGTATGCGGATTGTTTGTTATCTCCCGAGAATAATGAGAAGTCTGGAACTTTGTATTGTCTCGGGAACTCGTATAGTTGGTCGATATAATCTGGGTATGGCTTGCTATATGCGGTCCTAATGTTAGGACTACATAGACCGCCCATTTGTTCCCTGATTATTTCGGCGACCTCATCCCTGTTGAGGTAAGGCCGATTTGGATGAGCTGGTTCAAACATATTTCCCCCTAGTTGGTTTCCTAAGGGAAATTCGGCCATATTTTGTTGGCCATACATGTGATGGGCATGGGGTGTAGGTATGGGATTGTGTGGAGTTTGGACTTGAGGGTATCCCTATGTGTATTGCCCATTACTCTATATGGGTCTCATTGGTACATTTTGGACTGGAGAATTGAAATTCGGTTGCCCCCCAGCATTTGTTGCTTGGGTTTGGCCGAACATCTGTTGCCCCCCGGGTATTGGGAAACTTGTGATATTAGCCTATGAGTAATTCAGGGGAACTTCCTTTGTTCCACTTGGGCCAACATTTGGCCTATACACAGGGTTGTTGTAAGTCGTGTGTATGGGTGTACTAAACATTTGGTTTTGGTTCATACTGCCCATTTGACTTACTGGTTCAAAACTTTCGTTCGGCCTTTGTTGTATTTTAATTTGGCCATATTGAAAATTTTGATTTTCAACTGGGTTCGTATTACGGCCTCTATTCCTGACACTTGAGGCCGAGTCTTGATTCATTGCAGGACCGAGTTTTTCGGTCATAAAGTCCATCACCCTATCCATATTTGATTTTAAACCATTGGCCACCATTTGGTTAGACTCTGTAAAAGTCTTTAAAATGTTGGCTATTTGGGACATCATTGCTTGGCTCTGTTCATGCGAATATTAGCCAAAGCCTGTTCTTGAGTCTCTCTAAATTCCTCAAGTCTTGCTTGAGGATTTGAGATGGTATCATCAGGTAAGTCCGATACCTCTATATTTTCCTTGGCTTTATTTTTCGTGTTATCTTTCTTAGGAGCCATAGAAATAAATTATTTTAACACTTAGGGTCCCACCGGGCGTGCCAAAAATGTTGGCAGCAAATCAGTTCTTTAGAAAGATGTGTGTGAGTTGCGGGCGTGCCAACTACAAACAATCAAATGAGTGTAGGTTCTCCTTGCCTTGAAGCCTCAAGGACTTTTGCAATGTTAAATATAAAGCAAATAAGATTGAAACGAAATGAACTCAAAAGAAAACAAATACGTACCATATATTGGCTGAGTACAGACTTGTTAAATGAGCTTTCAATAAAAATGAACAGAGACTAATCCCTGACCAAACCAAAGTTTGGATTCTTCAGTTACACGATGAGTTACTCCTAAGAAATTGAAAAGCGACTAGGAAAGCTAAAAACAGAGATAAAAGACTAAAAGCTTATGCTTGGATTTGATCGTCGATCCCTTGCTTCTTTGTCTTCTTCAGCTTTTATAGAGGTTGAATGCATTTGTAACTAAATTCCATGTGTCAAACTCCAACTGGCTAAAAGTTATAGTCGTTCCTTATTTTACGGCATTTAGTTGAGATTGTGTATCTTCCATATCTTTGAACGGGTCTTCACATATGAACGTGCCTTCGAACTCCCAGCCAGATGTTGTCACGTTGCCACGTTTCTCATCAAATATCATCATACATTTGAGTTCCCTGCTGCCATGTGTCTTTCTGTTATTTGATCACCTACGTTCATTTTGGATGTATCAAGGTTATCAAGGCCACATTTGATAGAGGATATTTTATTGGCCTGGTCTTTCCATGGCCGATTTTTCATAGACCGAATATATACTGCTTTTTCTTAATTTCGGTCTTATAGGAATCTTGCTTTGAGAGTTTCGGTCTTCACAATCATTGACCGATTTTTAGTGTGGTAACAATGACTCATCCCAAGAATCACTTGGAAACTCCTTAAAAGAGTTATAGAAAGGAATTTATTGGATGAAAGAAAAACTGTTCTCCATGAACCTCTAATAAAGATGATTACCAATCAAGGTGGGATTCCATGCATCAATACTTGAAAATCTTTCACCATGCATGAGTGCATGCTTAGCAATTGCATCAATAGCTCTATTGGTCTTTTGGGATTGGACTCAGACTCCAATCTAGATATCTACTTACTCACTTCACATTTAGTTTTGATGATAGTAAAGAAGGAATTTTGAACTTAACCATTTAAGGTAACAATGCCAATTGAAACAGAGGAACGCTCAAACGGGAGATCGAGCCGATGTTGGAAGTCCATGTATGATAACCAAACTCTGGAAATGTGTTGACGAGAGAGAAAGGGAAGGAGGTGAGTGGGAATGGAAGGTTAGAGCAGCTCCAACCCACTCCTCAAATGAAGCTCTTTAGCTAAAATAGGGACGGAAATTTGATTTTTTTTTCCTTCCAACAAGCTCCCTATCAAGCTTGCCACTCGTCCCTGCTCGCTACTCCTCCCCTCTCCACATCTAGCGAGCGTCCCACCCTCACCGGCCAAATAATATAATATTATTATTTTAATAATTCAAACGGTCACATTTTGAAGTTTGTGCATTGGCAACGGCCATTTGCAAACGACTAGTGGATTTCACCCTATAAAAATGCCTCAATTCCCTACTTGATTTCATACTAAATTTTTAAGGAGCACCTAATCTTAAAGTACAAAGCAAACGTAATTTTTGCTCATTTTTTTGTTAAATTTTTAATTGTATATTTATTAATTATTATAAAATCATAATTTGGTCATTAATTTATTATATATATATATATATATATATATGTTTGCTAAATTTTTTAATATCTATTTGTACATACTTGAATACATAATTCTCCATGCTTGGTTTTTTTTTTTTTTTAAAAAAACACCTCAAGATGCAAAGGTAATTATTTTTATAATCTTTGTTAAATTATGTAATATTTCTAGTACGTATTTGTTATATAATTTGGGTTTTATTTAGAATATTTTATAATTTCTCTGCGCTTAATGTAAGTCAATTTTTAGATAGATTCCCTATGTGATGCATATTTTACAAATCTTCTCTACAGTGGGACCAGAACATGAAATATTCGCTAGAAGAACATCATGATATCACAAATAAAAAAAAATATGACTGTTAGAACAAGTTCGTTAAGTATGATGTTGAAAAAAAAAAGTTGTTTAAGTCAAATTTCTAAAAATAATAAAATATGCCATGGTTGGCTAAAATATGAAGCATGATTGGAGTAGCTAGTGTAAAACTGGCTAGTTAAAATAGAGAGTCATTTGTGGAAAAGGAAGCATGGTTGGAGTTGCTCTGAGGAGATGTAAAGGATGAGAGAGTCAATGAAGACAGAGAAAAGGAAGGAGGTGAGAAGTTGATTGTTTTTCATTTTTAATTTTTTTTTTATTCTACTTATTGAAGGGTAGAAAGGCAACTTTTCCTTCAATTTAAACGTCGTTAGTCCCTTCATCATTTTCTATAATTCGGGAGCACATTGTTGTAATCGAAACTACAGGAGGGCAATGTCAAATTGACCTATAACTCGGGAGGGTAGAGTGTACTTTCTCCTAAAATTTTTATACTAGAAGTATTTGTAGTAAAAGTTGAAGCCCTTTCCCGATTCCAAGGGTAAGTTAGGAATGTGCAATATGATTGCCGATTCCAATGTTTGGTTAGTTAGGAATGTGTAATGGGATAACAAACCAAATGGTTTAAAATTCCCATTTTAACCTTTCCTATATCATCTCCTCCTTCATTTTCTATACCCAAATAGAAAATCTCTTCATGTTGCAAAAAAAAAAACAAAACCAAAAAACAAAAAAAACAAAAAAAATAAGAATCATATATATATACACACACAGTAATTCTATGACACGGTCGGCCGTGCAAGTCTTATATCCAGCCGTGCAACTACAGCCGTCCGATTATATGAAGGGCTAAGATGGATGCAGAGTTTCACGCATTCCAAAGAAACTTTTCAGGCGCAGCAGCAGCCTTTAATGCAATACCCTTTCTATCTCTTCTCTCATTTTCTCCATTCTCCCTTCTCGCAGCACTAGCAGCTGCCCTTCACCGGATGAGAAGTCACCGGTGTTCTCGAAATCATCTGCTGAACAACCAAGAGAGAGAATTCTAGGTTTCCCATAGATAGAGCTTTCTAATCAACGAAACGCCATGGTTGGTTTTTGAAGAAATACAAGTGTTAGTACAGGCTGGAGGTTATATAAGGTGAAGAAAAAAAATGAAATTATCATCTTGAGGAGAAGAAGAAGAACCTTGAGCTAAGTTACAGTGATGTTTCCGGTTTTCTTTGAGTCAACTCGCTTAAATCACTTTCTCAGAATTGTTGTGTTCTCCATTTTCAGACAAAATCAACATCTCTTGTAATGATTGAACCCTTTAAGTTTGATTGTTTTATGAGAAATTGAATAGGTTTGGAGACGTGGATTTGTATTTAATTTCTTTGGTTGGTTGCTGAGAAAATGGGAAGTAAAGATAATTGTAAAAAAAAAATAAAAATAAAAATAAAAAAAAGATCTAAAACTTGTGATTCCTGTTGTTTTGGTTTCCAAAAGATTGATGATGAATTCTTTTTGGTAAAAAATTTAATGGGTATCGGGATTTTTATTTATTTATTTATTTATTTTACCTCAGTTTGGCTCCCATGAAAATGGGGTTAAAGAAATTAGAAAAGAAAATGAAAGGTTTGAAACTTATGATTTTTGTTGCTTTGGTTATAGCTCATGTCAACTGAACTAAGTTGATTTGTTAGGCTTATGGTTACTCATGATGAACTTAGCTAAGTTGAGATGAGCTATAACCAAGTCACCATAAGTGGACTTGAGAGAGTTTGGGAGAGGAGAAGATAAGATAAGATAAGAGAAAGATGTTAAAATTCTCTTGTTTGGCAAACCAAAATAGGAGAGAAAGAAGGGAAGGGGAGAGAAAGTGGGGAGAAAAGAGCCCAAAAATCTCTCTCCAAATCGGGGAGATTTGGAAAGAAAAGAATAGAAGAAAAACCCAATGGACATGATTTTACTACTTTGCCATTTCTCTCCCTTGTTTAGCTTTTATTCCCTTTTTATGTAAGTAAGGACAATATTGGAATTTATACTTTAAAATCTTCTCTTCTCTTCTCTTATGAAAGCTATCCAAACATGATGGAAAGAAAATTATTTATCAAAACAACGTAGATAGAAAGTTATTTAACTTTTTATTATCCTCTCTTAATGAGATTTTCTTCTTTTCTATCCAATTCTCTCAATCCAAACGTGGTATTATAGTATAAAAAGTTTGTCATCAAACTTATTAGTTAGTATCCCATAGATAGTATTTTAAGATTCAAAAGTGATTTAAAAAAAAAAAAGTTAAAACAAACTAACGATAATAGTTAGTTGTTTGCGGAGATGGGACCAATAAATTGTTTAATTCTCATCGAGGACAGACATCAACCACTGAGATTCATCTCATTTCAGTCCAATCAAATATCACCGTTGAGTTAGTTAGCTTTGCCGACCTAAAACAAAAATGCTCTTTTTCACTCTCTCTCTAGCAAAGAGTAGTGGTTCTAAAATGCTGTTATCCGTTACAACAATCGCTTGTCAGGTTCCTTTTGGTATTCCGTCTCTTCCAAATCCAAACGTAAGGGAATCTATAAGCTTCTGGATGTTTTTATATACATATATAAATTTCATTATTATTATTATTATTTGAGTATGTAAGTTATGATATAACTTTAATTTCAATAACTAGGGTCAGCATTGTCCCTCGTTTGGTTCCTGAGAAAATGAAGAATAAGAAAAGAAAATAAAAGAAATTAAACTTTTGAATCTTTGATTTTACATCATTTAGGAAGAAATAAAACAAATTTCTCTACTCAGATGTGCTTATAACTAGAACAACGTAAAACGTTTTATTCGAAAATTTCTTTCCCTTTCATTTCCGCGCCTTTCTTAATCCAACAGGTTATTAAAGATTGAATTTGAGTTTCCATTCCACTTACTAACTTGTAGACATCCATTTTTGACCATGAGTATGGTCATGAATAGTTGCCTGTGATTAGAAGTGAAATAGGGTGTTAAAACCCTAAGTTCCCAGTTTTACCCTTTATGGGTAATTAGGAAAAGGCCATTATCACATGTAGGTTTTTAGGTCAAATTGAGTTGGTTCTATTTGCATTAGATTTTTAGAGAGTCTAGGAGCATCCCTGCAAAATTTCATGACATTCTGAGCCAGGCTTGATAGAAAATAAGGCCTTTTGTGACTGAAGGGCAGTTCTGTCCTTTGAACCACAAAAGCCCTGAATGACTGTCGATCTTGTCTCGAATGGTCTCGAGGCTTTGGCATAGATATGTAAAGTGTGTTTGGTAGCTAAGTTGATCAATGATAAGATCTGTGGAGCCTTCTGACTCATGATTGGCTCTTAAAGCTCGAAAGGCCCTTTCAAAGCCCAGATTAGGGTTTCGACCGGAAGCGACCGGAATTCGATATTTTTATCAAACCAAAGCCTTCAAAGGCTTCAAAACACTTTCCTAAAAACGTTTTAAAACTTGTTTCCAGAAGAAGAAATGATTTCGAAAGCAATCGGTTAGCAAATTTCAAAATCCTAATTTGAGCCCAGCAGGCTCTAAACAGCTAATCGGTCGAATTTTCCCTAAACCTTTGACCTAAGTTAATGCATTTTCACTTCAAACACTTCTTAAAACATGGAGAATCGAATCACGATCGTTTCGGCGCTTGAATCGTCAAATTTGGACTTAAACCGTGCCCGAAAAGCCGAAAAAAACCGAAACCGGGTCAAAATAGGCTGAAGTAGGTCAACACAGGCTAAATATGGCATGGAGGACCGATGGCCGTCCACCTAGGGACGGTCAACCGTCCATGAGGGACGGCCAACCGTCCTAGGGTGGATGGTCGTCGATCCTCTCAACCAATAATTGCTCTTTTTCAGTGTTTTTCCTGCCCGGGACTCTTCCAAGCCCTGCCATGTGTCTAGTTCGGCCATGGAGACTTTTGGATGAGTATGAACACCTTGGAAGACTGATTTTGAGCCCTTGGATCATTCCTAGGAGATTTAAATTCAGCCATTGATCAAACTCAGGCCTCCCTATAAGTAGAGGGCCCTAAAATCAGTTTCAACACAAAGAATAAGCTTTAGAGAGCTAGCTTGGAGAGTAGAGGCTTGAGCAATTGCACAAGCTTCCCCCATAGCA
>JAESVK010036384.1:0-11681 GCA_017140935.1 Hamamelis virginiana | reverse complement strand
CTTGATCACTGACAAGGAATAATCTCCCTTGTCATCTGAAGCGATCAAATTTTGGCGCCGTTGCCGGGGAATTACGGTTTATTTATAAAGAATATTTGGATTTAATTTAAGTAGTAAATATTAATACTGTTAATATTATTTAATATATATTCTTTTATACTGTTAATATCAATATATTATAATTATTATTTATTATTCATTTTTCTTCTTTCTTTAACTACAGGTGGCTGAAATCAGGAATTGGGAGCTTCACTCCCGCGCGCTTAAAATAACAAATTAAAAGCTAAAAATTAACTGCTCACAATTTGTTTATTGAATTCCGTGATTATCTGTGGAGACCTCTTTTATGCGGGGTAGAAGGTCGTTGTCATTAAACGTAATTCCTTTAGACTCTGAATTAGAAAGAACTCTGAGAGCTGTTAAGGCTTCTCAAAGTCAGTCCAGTGAGTCAGTACCTTTGCATCATTTAGAAATGGCTGAATCATCTGCACACACTGTCATGTTACCTGCGGATAATATTCAAGCACCACCAGGTCTTAAAACTCTTAGGGATCACTTCATGCCCAATAGTTTTAATCCACCCTCCTGTATCCAAATCCCGCACATAGAGAATCTCATCTATGAGATTAAGCATGCTACCATTCAGATGCTTCCTACGTTCTATGGGTTAGATAGAGAGAACCCATACGACCATTTGCAGGAATTCTTAGGGATTTGTTCGACTATTAGAATTCAGGGGTTCCATCCAGAATCCCTGAAATTGTTCTTATTCCCGTTTTCCTTAAAAGATAAGGCCAAACACTGGCTTTGTACTCTCCAAACCCCTGTCCCTATCACTACTTGGGAACAGCTTCAAAAGTTATTCCTGTCTAGATTTTACTCTGTCAGTAAAACTCACCAAATGCGACGAGGTATAACAAACTTCGTCCAACATGAACAGGAATCTTTTCACGAAGCCTGGGAAAGAATGAAGGAACTTCTTAGATTATGCCCCCATCACGATGTACCTAAGTGGCAAATCATAGAGTCTTTTGTTAGAGGTTTAACAGAGGGTGACACGCAGACTGTGAAATCTGCCTGTGGGGGAGCTATTTTAAGTAAAGGTGAGGATGAAATGTGGGCTTTATTTGAAGCGTTGAGTGAGGATTCATTCCACATGGCCTCAATGTCTTTAGGTAACCGTGACGATGCGTTAGTGAAGAAACCGCCTCCCAAAAAGGGCGGTATTTATGATGTGGACACCCAAGTTTTGGCAAATAAACAAGTTGAGGCTCTGTCTCAAAAGCTTGACCAGTTAATCGCGGCACAAGGGCAATCTTCAAAAGCCCATGTGAAACCTGTCAACTTGGTGTGCAATATTTGCACTGACCCAGCTCACGAGACCCCATATTGTCCTATAGCAGGCCAGTATCCAGATTTTGTCCAAGAGCAGGTTAATGCTGCTCAAGGATATGCACCACCTAGGAATGACCCATATTCGAACACTTATAATCCTGGGTGGAAGACTCACCCAAATTTCCAGTGGTCTAGTCAGCCTAGAGGATCCAATCCTAGTCAGCCTGCAAGACCCACATATAGCAGTAACCCTGCTGTCAGTCAACCCTATAGACCACCACTGATGCAACCCCAGTATCCCAGTTATGGTGCTCCTCAAGCACCTGCACCCCAGTATCAGAGTCAAGCTGTGACTCAACCACCACCACAACCTCATAGAACGCCTGGTTTTGAGGAACAAGTCCTAGCTACCCTGAAAAGTCTAGAGCCTTCAGCACAACTCACTCATTCCCATTCCCAATCTATTTCAAAGTTAGAAACCCAAATGGGTCAACTAGTGGCTTCATTTAGTCGCAGAGAGGAAGGGAAATTCCCGAGTCAGGCTGTTGCCAATCCCAAGGGAGCTTTTGTAGCTGAGAGTTCTACTTCTCAGAACCCACATTGTAATGAGGAAGTTAAGGCTGTTACAGTCTTGCGTAGTGGGAAAGTGGTAGATAATAGAGTGGGGGAGAAAGAGAGAGAGAAAGAGAGGGAAATAGAGAAAGAACCTGCAATAGAGAAAGAGTCTGAAGCTTCGAGGGATAACTTTCCCGCCGCTTTAGAAAATCCATTGGCATCGTATGTGCCGAAAGCCCCATTCCCATCTGCGCTGATTGCGCCTGAAAGGAGAGCGAAGAAAGGGGCTAGCATGTCGGATATGTTAGAGGTGTTTAAAAGTGTCCATATTAATTTACCTCTGCTAGATGCCATTAAACAGATTCCTTCATATGCCAAATTTTTGAAGGAAATGTGCACACAGCAACGCAAGGAGCGCGTGCACTTGTCTAAAACCATAGCTCCTGTTGACATAGCAAGTGTTGTGTGTCAATTCCAAGCTCCTATAAAGAGAAAAGATCCTGGAACGCAAACTATACCTTGCTTCTTAGGAAGTCATTTCATTGATAGAGCGTTAGTCGATTTTGGCGCAAGTGTGAATATTCTTCCATATTCAATTTACGCCAAAATGGAGCTTGGAACACTCCAAACCACACCTACTATTCTTCAATTTGCAGATAGGTCCACTAAGGTACCTAGAGGTATTCTGCAGGATGTTTTGGTTAAGATAGATTCGTTTGTCTTTCCTGCAGATTTTATTGTCCTAGATATGGAGCCTATCGATATTACTAGGCCCCAAATCCCGGTTATAATAGGACGACCTCTTCTGGCAACTGCTAATGCAGTCCTTCATTGTAGGACTGGCATAATGAAGGTGTCTTTTGGTAACATGAAAACCAGGCTGCAGGTTTATAGTGCAGCTAATCAACCTCATAACTTTGAGGATTGTTCTTTTGTAGACATCATAGATAAAGTGGTAGAGGAAGCTACACCTTATCTTCTGTCCAAGGACCCGTTAGAAACATGTCTTAATTACTTTGGGTTCGAGGACCATGATTTGGAGCACTCGTTCATGGAGGTGAATCTTGTCTTAGATTCTACCTCCTCTGTAGAAAAATTGCCATGGAGACCTAGGGTTGAGCCACTTCCGTCTATTGCCAGTGTCCCTTCCCCTACATCTTTTGAGTCTCCGCCGCAACTTGAGTTAAAGCCTCTGCCGGCTAATCTCAAGTATGCATTTTTGGGTAATAGTGACACCTTGCCTGTTATAATTTCATCTTCATTAAATTTAGAACAGGAAGGTAAGTTGTTATCTGTTTTGAAAGAGCACAGAGTAGCCATAGGATGGTCGGTCGCTGATTTAAAGGGTATAGACCCGTCAATCTGCCAGCACCGTATTCACCTAGAGGAAGGTGTGAATCCTTCTAGAGATGCCCAACGTAAGTTGAACCCCAATATGAAAGAAGTAGTTAAAAAGGAAGTTTTGAAACTACTGGATGCGGGTATCATTTACCCAATTTCAGATAGTGAGTGGGTTTCCCCTACTCAATTGGTTCCTAAGAAGTCTGGGATAACAGTGATAGCTAACGAGGAGGGTATTCTAGTCCCTACAAGAGCTACCACTGGTTGGAGAGTCTGTATAGACTATAGGAAATTAAATTCCAAGACTAGGAAAGACCACTTCCCTCTGCCTTATATTGACCAAATTCTAGAGAGATTATCCGGGCAAAGTTTTTATTGCTTCCTAGATGGCTATTCAGGGTATAACCAAATAGCGGTTTACCCCGAGGATCAGGAGAAAACAACATTTACCTGTCCATTCGGGACATTTGCATTTAGGCGTATGTCTTTTGGCTTATGCAATGCCCCGAGCACGTTCCAAAGATGTATGACTTCTATCTTTTCTGATATGATAGGAGATTATTTGGAAGTGTTTATGGATGACTTTTCTGTTTTCGGTCCTTCTTTTGATGAATGCCTCTCTAATCTCTCAAAAGTGCTTAAGAGATGTTGTGAGACAAACCTTGTTCTTAGTTGGGAGAAGAGCCATTTCATGGTTCGTGAGGGCATTGTGCTTGGGCATATCGTATCTAGTAGGGGGATAGAGGTTGACAAAGCTAAGGTTGACTTAATTGCAAAACTACCTCCTCCTACTACTGTTAGGCAAATCCGGTCCTTCCTTGGACATGCAGGATTTTACAGGCGTTTCATTAAAGACTTTAGTAAAATAGCAAAACCAATGTGTAATCTGCTTGCTAAAGATGTAGAGTTTAACTTTGATAAAGCCTGTATAGAGTCCTTCAATAAGTTGCGTTTAATGTTGATCTCGGCACCTATCATGCGAGCTCCCGATTGGTCACTTCCTTTCGAGCTAATGTGTGATGCCTCCGATTATGCTGTGGGGGCAGTGTTGGGTCAGAGGGTAGATAAGGCCCCTTATGTTATATACTACGCAAGCAAAACCTTGAATGAAGCTCAGTTAAATTACACTACGACTGAGAAAGAAATGCTTGCAGTGGTTTTTGCGTTAGATAAATTCCGATCCTATCTTTGGGGATCGAAGACCATTGTGTACTCAGATCATGCCGCCTTGCGGTACCTGCTCTCTAAAAAAGAGACGAAGCCTAAGCTGATTAGGTGGATTCTCTTATTACAAGAATTTGACTTTGAGATTAGGGATAAGAAAGGGTCTGAGAATGTCGTTGCTGACCACCTCTCTAGGATAGTAGTTGAAGAAGAGAGTGACCCCACGCCTATTAGGGATTCTTTCCCTGATGAGCAGCTTTTTGCCGTCACTCATTCTACCTTACCCTGGTATGTTCTTATAGTGAATTATCATGCCACAGGCCTTGTACCATCTCTTTGGTCGAAACAAGAGAAGGATTGGTTCTTTTCGCAAATAAAATTTTATTATTGGGAAGATCCTCTCCTGTTTAAGTACTGTGCTGACCAGGTTATACGTAGGTGTATTCCAGAGGGTGAAATGCAAGACGTTTTGAAGTTCTGCCACACTCTAGCATGTGGAGGACACTTTAGCGGGAAAAAGACTGCCGCTAAAGTCTTGCAGTGTGGGTTTTTCTGGCTCACACTATTCAAAGATGCATTGGACTTCTGTAAGTCCTGCCAAAATTGCCAAAGAATGGGTTCTATGTCTAGAAGGGATATGATGCCTCTTAACCCTATCTTGATCGTCGAAATTTTCGATGTTTGGGGCATTGACTTCATGGGACCTTTTCCTATTTCGCATGGGTTTGAATACATTCTAGTGGCTGTCGATTATGTATCTAAATGGGTAGAAGCCATAGCCACTAGGACCAATGACCACAAGGTGGTATTGAATTTCCTCCAAGAGAACATTTTCTCTAGGTTTGGGTTTCCAAGGGCCATCGTCAGTGATGGAGGGTCACATTTTAATAATCGACCCTTTGTAACACTCGTAGCTAAATATTCTATTACTCACAAGGTTGCAACCCCATACCATCCTCAGACTAGCGGGCAAGTGGAGGTGTCAAATAGGGAAATTAAGCATATTCTAGAAAAAACTGTCAGGCCTGATCGTAAGGATTGGTCATTGCGTTTAACTGACGCATTGTGGGCCTATAGGACTGCATTTAAAACCCCTATTGGTATGTCTCCGTACCGTTTAGTCTATGGCAAACCGTGTCATCTCCCTGTCGAGTTAGAGCATAAAGCACTTTGGGCCATTAGGAAATTTAACTTTGAAATGAAAGAAGCGGGTTCTCACCGCAAGCTTCAGTTAAATGAGCTCGAAGAAATTAGGAATGAGGCTTACGAAAATTCCAAAATTGCTAAAGCCAAAATAAAAGAGTTTCATGACAGACACATCAATAGGAAAACTTTTGAACCAAATCAGAAGGTGTGGCTGTTTAACTCTAAATTAAGGCTATTCCCTGGTAAGCTTCGATCTCGTTGGGATGGACCTTTTGTGGTAACTAAGGTTACTCCTCACGGTGCTGTTGAAATTCAAAATCCTCGTACTGGTTTGTCCTTCTTTGTGAATGGACAAAGGCTTAAGCCTTTTATCGAGGGTATAACCGATAGTGAGGGCATTCAGGATGGTTTGGTAATTGAGTCTGTCAGTTTGGAAGACCCAACCTACCAGTTTGACTAATGAGGAATTTCACGTCTAGCTAAAGACGTTAAACTTAGTCCCACCCACCCATTCCCCTTGTTCATACACTCGTCTAGTCGTCACATTCTCTCAAACATTGAGGACAATGTTTACTTCTAGTTGGGGAGGGTTTGTATATTCTCTTAATATGTATATGCATTTGTATATGATTAATTTATTTATTGGTTCATTTAATTTGTATATACATAATAAATTATTATTATTATTTATCATTCTTGTGTACATGATTAACCCAGTGTGATTTATATAAAGATTATTTGTATAGAATTTGATAAATAAACATGTGTTACAATGTGAGTTTATTCTTTCATTTATATCATTTCTATTTGTCTATTTTCGATACATTAATTGTAACTTTACTGTGATTAGCCTGTATTCAATCTTGCACATGCACGAACTTGGTTTAAATCTTTATACTTGGCAATTGGAGTATTTGATAAAAACCTGTTATAAAGTAGAGACTTATGGCAATTAAAGCAAATTTTGAACTATTCTATCTTTTGTGGGACTCAAATATTCATCCTATCAATCTGTGGTAATTGCTTTCCTGTTATATTATGCATAAATGTTTAATTTATGCGTATGTAGAATGCAAATACCTCGTAATCAGTTGAGAATTTTGTGCACATTTTTGAAAAATGATTTAAGGCCATTTTCTTCTAGTCTTGTGCCGTGTTAATTTTTGTTAGAGTTTAGGACCCCCGTAGTACCCAATTTTGAGCCGAAAAGTTGCCAATTTTTTCGATAACTTAGCAAGCCATGGGTAACGAGGTGTCTTTTATACATTTAGTTAGTGTAAAGAGTAAGTCATTATGAAATTTTCTCAAAATAAGCCAATTTTTTGAAAAAGTCAAATTTTGACCATGACTATCGATAGCCCTATATGCCCTATCGATAGAGGTTTCAATTTTCAAAAAATAAAAATGCTCGCGGGACAGAGAAGCTTGGCTATCGATAGCGCCAGTGCGCTATCGATAGAGATAGCGATGTTTGGGTTTTAACTTCCTTCTCCCGCGCGAAAACCCTTCATTTTCACCACCTTTCCACCTGAAAACTCCATTGCCGCCGTGTCCCTCCACCTTCAAACTCAGTTTCCAACCACCCCAGCCCTCCATTTCGCGCAAGATTGATTTCATAGCGATCCTCGCGCCATTTTGAGCATTTCTGTCCGATCAGAAATTGCATTTGCTGCATTCCATTTTGTCGCCTTTTTGCACGAGCATCGTATTTTGGCGAGGACAGTAGGTTATTCGGCGACTTCTTCATCTTTCACACTTCGTGAGTACCCGTTCACATTCTAAATTCTTGAATTTTTCTTAAAATGGCTTAGTTTTGTGTTATATGTCATAGCATGACTTAGTGTACGTAGGTTCTTACATGAAATAGTTGATAATATTATTTTGGGTTAGAATTTTGTCATATTGTAAATACCT
This sequence comes from Hamamelis virginiana, assembly GCA_017140935.1. Lineage (NCBI taxonomy): Eukaryota > Viridiplantae > Streptophyta > Magnoliopsida > Saxifragales > Hamamelidaceae > Hamamelis > Hamamelis virginiana. The sequence continues at coordinate 4,226 of JAESVK010036384.1, read as the reverse complement.
TAGTCTTGTTATGTATGTTACTGCATTGGGTTGAGAGTTTGTGGAGTTGTGATAATGCCTGGATGTTAGGCAGTGCAAGAGTTGTGATAAAGCCTGGACGTTAGGCTATGCATCGGTGCATGCGATTAAAGGAGTTATTAAAAACAGCCTGGATGATAGGCTAGTCTTGAAAATTGAGATGGGAATTAATATTGTCATGTGGGTTATCAACTGGCTGTGTTGTGTGTTTTATTATTATTGGAAAAAATATTTATACGAGTATCTCTGCAATTATTCTACTGCTGACTATGGTCCTATCTACTGCCGTGTGTGTGTAAAAAAAAATTTGTACAGAGTTATGGTACGCCAGAAGACCACCGGCAGGAAGGGCGTAGCTTTCCAGGAGCCGGCACAGCCGAGACCGAGGAGGTCTGCAGATACTGGACGGGGCAAGGCCCAGCGCACACAGCCAGATTCTTCAGACAGTTCTGAGCCTGACATTCCTGCAGTTCCCATCCGTAGACCCTCGTCTAGAGGGCAATCTTCTGCTCAGCCGCTAGAGAGCGCGCCTCCATCCAGTTCCCAGTTTGTGGAGGAGGATTATATTTTTGAGGACCTGATGTTGGCGAGACTGGCGAGCCTTGCATGACTCGCGAGTTCGAGGGCTACACAGACACTGAGACTGGGTCGAGGAGATTACCGACTCGTCGAGCTGCGAGGCCATGGCCTGTGATTCTGTCGGCGAAGAACTTCAACGTCGAGAGATATGTGGACCCGCAATCATTCAGATATCAGGGCTTGCTTGTGGATACCCTCCAGGACAGACACCTCAGCACCTGGCTGAGGAAGGGTGGCGGATATATGGCCAGTGTGGTGCGACAGTTCTATACCACAGCACACATGGCAGAGGATCAGCCCGAGACACTTCAGGCCGAGGTTGGAGGCCGCATGGTCCGATTCTCTCCAGACGACATCGCTACCTATCTGGGGTGCGAGCGTCCACTCGAGACAGCGGTGGAGGGCAGTTATCTACAGCTGACAGAGAGTCAGTGTGCAGACATGGTATGTGTTGAGCGGGAGCTGTTCGATGGCATGCACTTCACGACCGGGAACATGCACCCATCATACGCAGCTATGAACAAGCTGCTTTACTGCAACTTGCGGGCAAGAGGCACTGATTCTCAGATACCGGTTGAGTCTGTGAGGCTACTGCTGGAGTTCTTGAGCGACCACCCGATGGATATCGCCGCCTTGATTTTCAGCGAGATTCGTACATTCATTGCTACACAGCCACGGAGCAACATGCCGTACCCCCAGATGATTACAGCGTTTGCACTGGGTGCGGGTGTTGTGTCTGACGAGCCGTTGAGATGGGGCGAGGGTCCTATTACCCCACTACTATAGCCAGGAGTATGGCAGCTCAGCCGAAGAGGCCACGTACTGAGACCGCTGGTCCATCAGCGCCTGCTCCTGCACCAGCCCCAGCTCCGACTCCAGCTGCTTCTCCGATGCCAGACATGCCATCTGCCAGCTCCCAGGGTTTGTTTCATCAGGTCCTGGAGGGACTGAGATCTATGATGCACATCCAGCAGAGGCACTCCGCTCAGCTTGATAGGCAGACAGCACAGCTCGACCGACAGTCTGCTATGATGGAGAGGCACTCTGCACAGCTCCGGGTTATGTGGCGACGTATGGACGGCGAGCCGATTTCTGAGGCCGACCGCGCGTTATTCTATGAGCCGCAGCCCGATCCTAGATTCGGCATCCCGCCTGGGGATGAGCAGTGATGAGAGATGATGCTCAGTTTTGAGCTTGGACAGTTGTTTATTTTTGAAAAATTCTTTGTTTCTTTTTGGTTAAAACTTTCTAAGTTGTTGTCTGGGTTAGTTTAGGTATTTAGGATGGTTAGGATAGTGACCTGAACAAATTACAACCATCCTAATTTTGCAGTCTTCAACTCTTTCTGTTACAACCAAAAATATTACAAGCCTATAAAGACCTTTTTGATTTTAAAAATATTGTGCATTATTCTCTTGTGATTACTTGTTTATTTAAGTTTTATTTATGTATGAATTGCATCTCTGCATATATAACTTTGTTATTTCATCTCTCTTTGGTCGTTAATTAGAGCTTAATGTATAAGTTCTATACTTGTATATTTCCATTTGGGAACTCTGGGTTACTAACCTTTTCAGAGTGAACATCTTTTGCGAGTGACCATCAGTGAGGATTTTGAAGTTGAAACTAATTATGGGTTAATTCTCGTACTCTTATTACAGTATTTTGATTTTATCAAAGTTCATCCTCACTACACATTGAATACTTGCTAATTTTCTGTTAAAGATAGCATTTCTTGTATTATAAATGTTCAATTATGAATAGCGATATATCTGTGGATGAAACTCCTACTGTGTACATAGTATATTGTTAAAATTCTTTCTCAAACAATTCTTTTATTTATTCATGTTTGTGAGTATCATTTCTGCAAACTCTCACGAGACTACACTCGTCCACGAAGGGTAACTTAGTGGTTTAAAAGGCTTGTTGCATACGCTAAATGCAATCGCGTTTCCCTGCGAAAGTGGCTTTTCAAATTCTAGTTTTAAAGGTTTAGCTTTTTGCTAAGAGACTAGCAAAACCTAAGTTGGGGAGTGTGATTGTACCACAATCATACCATTCAACTATGGTATTACTATGTTCTCTTATATATATAATTGTTTAATAAAAAGAGTTTTGTATAAATATCTGTACAATTGGGTTTAAATCTCTGTTTCAAGAAATTTGTGCAGATTATATAAATTAAAGTCGTCACAAATGAAGCCATAAAGATCATCTCGAATTAAAAGAGCATTCAGAAGGATCAGCAGCAACCGGGGGAAGTTCGAAAGAGCAGACGATGAGTCTCTGCATGAAAAGTCAAAGTTTGACCTTGACTATCGATAGCCAAGATGCGCTATCGATAGTGCCTCTATCGATAGCGCACCTTCGCTATCGATAGTCAAGAGGCGGCTGCAGGCAATGAAGATATTTTGAGATATTTTGAGGGCCTTTTGGTCTTTTACCTTTTCCTTCTATAAATAGAAGTGTAACGACGACTTTACGAGGGTTCATGACTTTTGCTCTGAATCATTACTCTGCTATTTTAATTCAAGTTACAGTTTATTTTCGCATTTTATTCGGCAGTTTACGTTTTCAGCAATTTCCAATTCTGCAATTTTTCTTTCAATGCCTGGCTCAATTCTCACTTGAGGATTGTTCTTTACTATTAAGTCTTTACTTTCAGTAATTTATGTTTCTGTTATTTTCCTTTTTATGCATGGCTCAGTTCTTACTTGAGAACTGTTCTTTACTTTTTCTGTCATTTTCTTTATTTACTTAAGCACTTTTCTTTATTTATTTCAGCCATTTTCTTTATTTATTTCAGTCACTTTTCTTTATTTATTTCTGCCATTTTCCTTATTTCTTCAGTCATTTAATTACCGCTTTTATTTTATTTTTCCATCCCGTGAACCCTTAAAGCTTGTCATGGATAAAGGATATTCTCCTCCATTGATGTGTAGCTAATACTCCAAGCTTGGGTGAGGATGAAGTTGGATTCATTATACAATCCTATTTTATAAACATCCCTCTATTTGTATTATGTGATTGTATAGTTGTGAAGGTTTTACCGCACACTATCGCTAAATATAATATCATATAATTGTACATCTGTGATTGCAATTATATAATTATGCAATGGTTCTTATTGGTATGAATACAAACCAGCATGCTTTATTCCTCATTTAAGGTGGATAGCGATATTCCATTCTTTTCCAGGATAAACTTGCCGGTCCTGTATTCATAATCTTTTTGGGACTTCCTTCTTGTAGTTGGAAGAACCACCATACATAATTACTATAGTGAGGATTTTATAAACATAAATTGTATAATTGATATTCAATGGGCTTCTCACCCAAGTTCCGCTCATTCCACCAATTTAATTGCATTTTTTTACTAAGCTTTATTAAATTACTGCGTTTTCGCTTCGACCCAATCGGAGCTTTTCCACCAACCAATTTAATTGACAATATTCTTTCCACTTGAATTAATTCTAAAAAGTCTTTTAATATAAACCTGCATTTCCCAGTGGTTCGACACCCGTGCTCACTAGTCACAATCGAATTGAGATTATAAGTCACGCGGTTTTATAAATTAATTAATCTTGATCACTGACAAGGAATAATCTCCCTTGTCATCTGAAGCGATCA
>JAESVK010036383.1:0-34201 GCA_017140935.1 Hamamelis virginiana | reverse complement strand
ATTGACATACCAAATTCACTCCCCACATCCATATAAACCTCATGAAACAATCCGTTTCGAATTCGGAGGTCATTCGGAAATTATACGAGAAAAAGGACGAAAATGCCCTTCAAGTCGCAAAAACCCTAATTACCTATCGAGCTCTCATCAGAATGCCATGAAAATTTACAGGGATGTTCTAAAACACCTCAAAAGTTAAATGCAATACAAATGGGTTGATTCCAATCCAAATGTACACATGAAATAATGAATTGTCATTTTCCTCAGCAAAGGGCAATTTGGTCAATTTGGTCTTTACAAGGCCAATTCCTCACCCAATGATCAGCTATTCTAGTTGATCATTTGCATGGATATATGGTAGAAATAAATGGTAAAAATGGGGTGTCCACATGTAGCTATAAAATTAGTGAGATTTGCGTGTAACATCATCAGACTGTGTAACCTGAGAATATATCTCATCAATAACCATATTTTGGCCTTCTTTTTGGACACTGAACAATCAGTGTAGACACCCCATTTTTGACTTATGAGATTTAAGTCATCATTTCATGACCCAATAGTCGAGAATGACCAATCATTTTTGGAGGATTAGGCCTCAAAACTCTAGTTTCCTAAAATACCCATTTTCCTTTGGTAGATAGAGGCTATCATTTCATTTAGTTGTTTTAGTCGAAATCGAATGATTCCTTTTGCATTTAGTTTTTAGGGAGTCTAGAAATGTCCATGTCAAATTTCATGTCATTTCGATCGAAGCTCGATAGTTAATGAGAACTTTTGCAACTTTAATGGTAGAATTGTCATTTTTCTCGCATAATTTTTGAATGACTTCTGAATTCAACTCGGTTTGTTTCATTGGATTTGTATAGATGTTTAGAATCTAATTGAAAGATTTATTCGAGCATTGGCATGGTTCAAGAGCGATTTGGCATGGTTCATAGTAGTCAATAGACCATTTCTAAGGTTTTGACCTAATTTGACCATGGTCAACCATTTTCCAAAATTAATGTTTTTATAACCTTAAAATGTTTTCAAAAATCATTTTCAAAACATGTTTTAAAAAGTGGCATTTTATTTCTAAGCGAATTAGTTAGTGGATTTTTAAATCCTAAAATTAGTCAAAATAGCTCATATCGGCTAACCAGCTTGTTTTAGCCCAACTCTTTGAATTTGGTCAATAATTTTCACTCTCAAACCTTCTAGGAACATAGAAGATGAATTCCTAGTAGTTTTGGCTTTTGAATCATCGAATTTGGATAAAAAAAATGAAGAAGATATGATAAAAACAAGTCGAATAGTCCTAAAATAACTCAAAATTGAGCAAACTAGGGATTTTCTCTGGTGACCGTCCACGCTAGGACAGCAAACCGTCTAGGGCTGGACGACCATCAGCCTAAAATGCCCTAGTTCGAATGAAACTCTGAGTTTTTATTTATTTTGGACTTTATCTACTTTTAATTCGATTTCTTTCAATTTTTTGACATAATTTGGTTACTATGACCCTTAGGAGACTCAATATGAGCCCTTGGATTATTTGGATTAAATTTTATCTCGACCATCCATGCTTGAGCCAAAAAACTATAAATAGGAGCCTTAGCTTGGGGTTTTTTAGACATTAAATTTTCTGGAAAACTTTTGGAGGCTTGTTTGAAGAAGCTAAAGAAAGAATTCCAGCAGCTCTAGAGGTAAGTCTCTTTTCTCTTCCCTTTCTTTTCAATAATTGAATAGCATAGAATTATGCTAGGCTTTATAATTTTCGATGTTTTCTAGTTTATTCTTCTTTTACCTTTCTTTTTATTTAAGTAAAAGCATGATGGTTCATTCTAGTAACTTACTAGGATTTCTTTTCTTCTTCTTAAATTCTTAAAAGCATGGTTAGGATTAGAGTTTGCATGGTAGAAGTTGCATATTAGGGTCTGCATGCATGTTTATTTTATGCATGATAGTTGTTATTTCATGTTAGTAAGCATGTTATTTTGTGTTAGCATGCTAGAAAGCATTATAGGATTTATTGTTTAATGCACGATTAGAGTTTTGATATATGTTTATGTTTAGAATGATAAAGTTATAGCATGAGATATTGGAATTGATTGTTTGATATACAATTGTGGACGAGGGAGCTAGTAGTGTCAAAATGGACGAGCCACCCATTTTGCTCGCTGACCGGTTCGATAAGCTAACGGATCATGCCCGATCCGGTCCGATAACTATTGGACTGGGCTGCTCTGATCCATAGTAAATGGACTGGATTGGGCTAAGGTTTTTTGTCCAATGGACTGGCCCGATTCGAGTCCGATAAGTGGCCCGAACTGATCTGATCCGCCCATTTGCTCATCCAATAGCCCGTTTGGCCCGATCCATTAGCCCATTAAAATTGAAAAAATGCTCGTTAGCTCGATCCATTAGCCAGATAAAATTGAAAAAGCCCGTTAGCCCAATCCGTTAGCCTGATCCATTAGCCCATCAACATGATCTGTTAGCCCAATCCGGCCCATCACCTTAGTGGACCAATCTAATGGATTGGATTGGACAGGCCTTTTCATCTTATTGCACTAGCTTGATCCGGTCCGATAGCTTAACGGGCCAAGCCCGATCCGATCCAATCCGATAGCCCGTTAGCCCATTTCCTTAACGGGCCGGCCTGATCCGCTCATTTTGACACCACTAGAAGGAGCTTTGCATGAGGTAAGTCCCTTCCCTTGTGTTTACTTTCATTATTGCATGTTTACTTTTACTTCTTGATATAAGCATATTGATAAGCACAGTAGTTAGTTTGCATGGTAGTTTAATTTTGAGACCCTTAAGGTCACTTTGTTGCATATTTGCTTACATAATTTTGCATATTAACATGTAGGAATGCATTAGTTAGCATTTTTCATATTTTTTAGCCTGTTTAGAATGTTCAAAAAGTGGTTTAAAGAATATTTAATATTCTGTCCAGAATGTTAAATATGCTTTTAAATCATGTTTTGAATAGTTTTTAGGGTTTTTAAAATAAAAATTGCACTTTAGGTCCCTTAGAAGTCTTTAGGGTAGTCTTTTATTTTTTTATTTTTGCATACATTTGCATATTTATTTCTCATGTTTTTATACATTATAGTTGCTGTCAAGAATTGTATATTAACTTAGAAGCATATTTAGGTTCACAATTAACCCTAGTTTAGGTTGAAATAGCCTCTAGATACAAGTAGGATTAAGTGTAGTTTAGATAGTTTAGATAGGTTAGGAATGTTTTTTTAACCTCTATAGGACTGTTTTATTGTAAGAATTACAATCATAATCAATTCATTTAATTCAATTAGAATTCTAGTCTTGAGGGACTTATTTTCCAAATAAAATTATTTTTTTAAGTGTTTTTATCAAAGTTAAACTCTTTGAAAAGGAGTTGTTTTTATCAAATTGAAATTCTTTGAAAAAGTTGTTTTTAAAAATCAAATGCTTTTTGGATAAAAATCCTATTTTAAATCAAAGTTATCTTTTGAAATAAAAAGTTTTTTTAAAAGAACAAAGTCTTTCTAGAATAGAGTTTTAAATGAGTTGGATTTTTGAAAGATAAACCTTTAGATAAGGATTTGCATGAATGTAGTTCCCTACAATAGGATGAGTCCTATGATAGTTCGAACTATGTGGACTTTGAAGCTTACAAGGAAACTACTAAGATACATAGGCGCTAATACAACTCAAGCCCGCCCTAGGATACTAAGTATCCTAGGTGTTGTCCCAAGTTATATAACCCTAGAGGGGGTGAATAGGGTTTTGGCAAACTTTAAGCAAATATTACCAATTAAAATTATGTTCCAATTAATTTCAGCAGAAGTACAAATAAATAAACTTAATTGGAAATGAGAGAGAGAGAAATCAAACACAATGATTTTAACTTGGTTCAGACTCCGCTAAGTCCATGCCTTAAGCACCAAGCCTAAGAATTACTCAATCCACTATGGATCACTCCTTCAAGGTGGAGAAACCTTTACAACCAACAATCTTCTTTAACGGCGGAAGATTAGCACCAATGCTCACCAAGAGCACTCAATCTTATTTCCGGCAAAAATTAAGCTAAGAGTCTACTGCTTTTCTTCTCAGGCTTGAATTTGACCACCAAACTCCAAGCTTCACCAGGATTATACCCCAAACCCTTAGCTCACAAGATATACAACAAGGTGTTTAATACAATAAATGCTTCAACAAGCTTATTTGCACAAGTACAAGCTCAAACTAATAGCTTCTCAAATGATTAACAAAGATAGCTCAAAGGATTTTCAAGATGAAGTTTTGAATGATAAATGCTCACAATGAATGCTCTTAACAATATTGGATAAATGGCAATAAATGAGAGCAAGAGCTCTATTTATAATGATTTTAGTCTCAAATGGCCGTTTGAAATCCCCTTGAATTTGATTGGTTAAGAGGGAAGCATCAGGGTACATTTAATGCTTCATTTGCCAAAAAGGGAAATAGTCGTTTTGCTTTTGCAGAGGAGTTAGTCGACTAGACCAAGGGAGTTAGTCGACTAACAACTAAAAATTCAAAGCATTCAAAGTTCCCGGATACGATTAGTCGACTAGGCCAAACTAGTTAGTCGACTAGTTTTAATAAAAACTCTTAAGAAAAACTTTCTGGGTTCGATTAGTCGACTAGACTAGAAAGGTTAGTCGACTATCTTATATATTTAGTCAAGTACTAGACTAAGATTTCTCAAAGTCTTGGTTACTGGATCATAGTTAGTCGACTAGACTAAGTGAGTTAGTCGACTAGACATGTTCTTAAGCCAATTTTCTGATATTCTTAAGTCTAAATCAACTTTCAACATGTAAACTAGTTAACTAAGTGTTCAAAGGCATTTTTGACTTAGTTTTAAAACATTTTTCAAGATTCCAAAGTTATGTATGCCAATGCAATATGAGGAAAACATCTTGTCTTTGAGCTATGCAAGGTTAAGCAATTGAGTTCCCTTACATATAATTCCTAAAACAGCTTGGCTTCAAAAGATTTTCAAGGAATGACTTCATGATCTTCATGAGCCATTGACTTGAGCATTTGCACATTTGAGATGCTTGGGATATGTTGATGAGCTCCAACAAGATAAGTCTTTGATTCTCTGGAGACAAAAATACTTAACCATTTGTTAGTGATTAAAGCAATGTTTGTTGATCATCAAAATATATTCAACGGAATTGACCTTAGGGCTAACATTAGGTTTTTAGGGTTTGTTTGATTTTATTATATTTTTTGTTTTAGTTAGTTAAAAGTTATGTGCATGAGATATTAAATAGCCCAAGTAAATTAGAAGACCTTTAATTAGGGCGAAGTGGGTGCCTACAAAATGTATGCTTGGAACCTTCCCATGTCATAACCTAGTCTCAAATCTATCTCTGGTTGTTGATCATGCTTTTCCAAAAGTATGGAGTTGTTTTGTTTTGAATAAAATAAAACATTTTTTTATAGTTTCTTTATTCCATAAAAATAAGGTGGCAACTCCTTTTCTTTTCTTTTTTTTTTCTTTTTTTTCAAAAACCTAATTCCGCTAATGTGGATGCATTAAATCCCCAATGGTTCACAATTAGATGTGCTAATAACTTCATCAAGTTTGATAATACTTCTATATTAACTACGGAAATGAGCCGCAAAATCAATTCTAAGATTTTCTTACATGGCTTTAACTCTCCTTGCCAATCTTCCATATATCAACCTCCCGAGTGAAGTCTTCACTGTAGCACCTATTAGCTTCTCCAACACGACTGTGAATAAAGTAAACAGTAATATGTATTGGTATCGAATCAGTCTTTGTACTAAACTTTACTCCATTAAAAGGTCTCTAATTCAAGTTATGAAGACAACTCTTCAATGAGATCAAAAGGGCTTCATGAATTTTATATGAATTTCATTGTAATATCTTTTAATGTTTTGTTGGATATATATAACATTCGTAATGAATAAATTTTTTTGTTTGATTTTTGTTGATGTAAATCCAATGTAAATATATATTTGTAGGATGCTGTTTTCTCATTGTTACAATATTTTTTTGGGTTTTTTTTAGTGATAGATTCCTAATATAACTCCTCTAACCAATTAAATCACGGACTTTTTAAGCTAACCCATGAGATCCTTACGGATAATGAAATAATGGATGAAAATTAAATTTTTTTTTTAAACGAAACTACCCTTAAACTGATTTCAGATTTAGTTTTCCATAAAGCATTCATTTTTGGGAGATTCCGTTTCACATAAATTATTATTAATTCCTTTTATAGTCTTTCATAGTTTATCTCGAATTCAAATTTGAATTATTACCGGAAGATAAATTATTGTATATTTTATTTTCTTTAGTTATCTCTTATATTATTCCATTTCACATAAAATATCTCCTTTATTCTCGTTTTCTTATTCATATCAATTTGAATAGATATAGAGCGCATACGTATGTGTATTTTTTCTAGATGAAATTTATATGTGCATTTTTGCAAGAGATTTGAAATACATATGAAATAGTTGAAATATATATGTTCAAGGGTGTACAAAATGTAACTTTTTTGGGGCCAAAATACTGCTAAAATGTATATGTAATACTCTGGTTCATTTTGCAAGAATTCTGAATTCCGTCCACTAAAATTGATAAAGAATGTGTATATTTGGTTATGTATAGCTGTGTATTTTATTTTATTTTATTATTCCTTGATTTCATCTTAGTGTTTAGGTGATTCGATTCTACTAGGTAATTTGATTTTGCTCCTTAATTTTAGGAGATTCTATTGTAAATCTGTATATATACAGACCATTGCAATCAATAGTGGTCAAGATATTCAAAACCAATTTGGTTTTATCATGGTATCAGAGTCATTGACGCTCCTGTAGATTGTCTCCCTTCACCCTAGAGTTCTGCTTTCTAACATTCTCAACTTGAAATGGGAGATAAAACCCCAAAATTTGGTTCCCATTCTGTCATGTCTGATCAGCGCGATACTCCATCGAATCCTTTGTACCTTCATCCTTCAGATCAACCCGGGATGATGTTTGCTTCGCAACCATTAACTGGTGAAAACAATGCAACATGGAGTCTAGCAATGATTATGGCATTAAGTGTGAAATACAAAGTGGGGTTCGTTGATGGTTCAATCCCCAAACCAACCAGGGAATCGAACCTAGATTTGTAGCAATGGATTCGTTGTAACAACATAGTTACTTCCTGGCTATACAATAGCCTTTCTAAGGATCTTGTTGCGAGTGTGATCTACTCTGAATCAGCCCACGAAATGTGGAAGGACCTCAAGAAACCTTTTTCGCAAACTAATGCACCACATATTTTTCAGGTTGAACGCGAGATTCACGATCTCACACAAGACACCATGTCTATTGATGCGTATTTCACAAAACTAAAAGGGGCTTTGGGATGAACTCAATGCACTCTCTCTTGCACCTTCATGTTCTTGTGGTGCCATAAAAGAGGTACTTGAATATCATACACGCCAAAGAACTATGAAGTTTCTCATGGGACTCAATGAATCCTATTCTATGGTTCATGGGCAAATCCTGCTAATGGATCCCCTCCCCACTGTCAATAGAGTTTTCTCCTTAGTGTTGCAAAAGGAGCGACAAAGGGACATCACATCTATGGCTTCTATTCCTGAAGCTGTTGCACTAGTTTCTAAGAGCAACATTGAAATACGATAAAATAGGAATCACAAAGGCATTGACAAAAAGAAAAGAGGAACGCGTGATCGACCCATTTGTGAACATTGTGGAAAAATTGGGTATTTAATGTCAAGGTGCTATCTCATTCATGGTTACCCACCTGGCCATCGTTTTCACAAAGTATTCCTAGTGCAAGTGCCAATCAAACATCATCTTCACACCTTGAAACACAGTGGCACCCTTGGAAGCAATTTTCTTTTATTCACATAAAATGAGTGTCGTCAACTTCTAGCCCTCATCAAGAAACCGTCCCATGTTGCTAACCAAGCAGGTATCAAAGCTTCCATCTCTAAACTCTCAAGATCTCTTTGGGCCTTTCATCTATAGTTGATTCCGGACTATGGATACTCGATAGTGGTGCAACAGACCACATGGTTAGATCTCGATCTCTTCTTATTTCAATTCAATCCCATGGATCTAACACTGTCAAACTCCCTAATGGCATCACTACACCGGTAACTCATGTTGGAACTGTAGTCATTTCACCCACAATAACACTAAAAAAATGTGTTATGTGTTCCATCTTTTCAATTTAATCTCATTTCTATTATCAAACTCACACAAGATTCTAATTGTTTATTGACTTTCTCTTCTAATTATTGTGTCATTCGGGACCAACACTTGAGGACGATGATTGGGATGGGTAGAGAACGAGATGGACTATATTACTTCACTTCTTCTATCTGTTCTGCTTCTCAAAGCTTACCATTTGTTTCCATGCTTTGGCATCAATGTTTGGGTCACTTATCGAACAAATGTTTGCATTTTCTTTCCCAAAATGTTTCAGCAATTCATGGATTTGATGTTCTATTTTGTTAAGTCTATTTTAGCTAAACAAAGCAGACTCCAATTTCCTTCGAGCAATATATCTACTTCTTTACCTTTTGAATTATTACATGCTAAAATTTGGAGTGGGTATCGAACAAGATCCATTTTCGAAGCTCACTATTTTCTTACCATTGTGGATTATTACACTCGGTGCACTTGGGTATATTTGATAAAACATAAATCTGAGACCCGCTCTAATTTAAAATCATTTATCCAGCTTGTTGAAACTCAATTTAATCTCAGGGTTAAGATCAGTCGTAGTGACAATGGTTTGGAATTTAGAATGCCCACATTTTACTCTGAAAAATGGATAATGCATCAAACTAGTTGTCTACACACTCCGCAACAAAATGGAGTAGTGGAACGCAAGCATCAACATCTCCTAAATGTTGCTAGAGCCTTATTATTTCAGGCTAGGTTACCCAAATGATTTTGGGGTGAAGCCTTATTCACTGCTATCTACCTAATTAATCGGACCCCTACTCCTTTGCTATCTGGAAAATCACTTTATGAAAAATTGTTCAATGTCACACCCTCTTACCTTCATCTAAGGGTATTTAGGTGCCTTTGTTTTGCCTCGACTCATGCCCTTACACCTTCAAAGTTTGATGCTCATGCCAAACAGTGCATCTTTCTTGGATACCCATATGGCCAAAAGGGTTACAGGGTGTATGACCTTGATAGTCACAAAATTTTCACCTCTTGTGATGTTATCTTTTATGAGGATCAATTTCCTTTTGTTGATAAAAACTAACCTCGAGATAATCATGTGTCATCTTCCCCAATTTTTTAAGATGTCTTTCCCATACGTTACTCGTCGGTTGAACCTTTCAATGAACCTATGGAACATTCTCACATTAAAATTCCACATTCACCCGTGCATTCCACATCCCAATCACCACCCGAGATTATCAACTCATAAACATTGTCTTCCCATTCACCTTCTGTTGAGCCCTCTCCCATTACACCAGCAGTTGTACACTCTCGACCCCATCGAACCATTAAGCAACCAAGGTATTTGCAAGATTATGAAATTGGTCTAGGACTACCTTCTCGCACAGCTCAATCATCCAACTCAGCATTGGTTACACCGGTCAGTACAGCTCATCCTTTATCCACTTTTCTTTCTTATCATCGTTATTCCTCTTCTCATAAAATTTTTGTAGCATCCATTTCTACTGTCAAAGAACCGCAGCATTTTTCACAAGCTGTAACTGATCCTAAATGGAGAGATGCCATGTAAGCCGAAATTCAGGCTCTTGAGGCAAAAAATATGTGGACATTGAGCCACCTCCTTTTTGGTAAAATACCCATTGGCTGTAAATGGGTGTACATGATCAAGCACCATGCTGATAGCACAATAGAGTGTTATAAGGCTCGGTTAGTTGCTAAAGGATACAACCAAAAATGGGGATTCCATTATAAGGACACTTTTACACCAGTGGCTATATTGGCAATTGTTCGAGTTTTACTTGCTTTTGTAGCCATCCACAGTTAGCATTTACAATAACTTGATGTCAACAATACATTCTTACATGGTGATCTTGAAGAAGAAGTTTATATGCAACTCCCTCCTGGATTCCGACGAAAGGGGGAGACAAGAGTTTGCAAACTCAATAAGTCGTTGTATGGACTGAAACAAGCATCTCGTCAATGGTTTATTAAATTTTCGAATGCTCTTATTGCTGCAGGTTTCAGTCAATCCAAAGTTGATTTAATCATAGATTATCTTCTTTAATATGCTCACCTTATTTTATTTTTCATTTATTTACAAAAAGATATGTAATGAACTCCCCCCAACCCTCTCTCTCTCTAATAGACTCCCTGTATATATATATATATACATACACACATGCAAAACTGGACTGGAATAAAGAATAATATTATAACAGTTGTAATTTTTTTTTTAAAAAAAATAACAAAATTGGACTGGGAGATATCAAATGTTAATATAACTAGTAATCCAAAAATTGCAAACATGGTATTTGAGGTTGTTATGCATTGTTTATTTATTTGTTTATTTTTCTATTTTTAAACTGGAAACTAGTGGGAGTTCTTGTTCCTTTTTATTCCCTTGTAAAAGGAATCCATGTTTCGTAATCACAATTGTTGTTTTTTTTTTTCTTTTCTTTCCTTTTCTTAAAAAAAAAAAGGAAAATTTGAAAAAGAAAACATGTTTGGTTAGCAGCACAAAGACAAAATCTCATTTTGGACCAAAATAAGGGCTATTGAGCCCAATGGGTGGGGGGTGGGGGGGTTTGGTTGGGTATTGTATAGCTGTTGGCTTGATTTGTATAGCTGTGTATATAGTCAACTCTGGCTGTAGTTTCCATAGATATTAGTTTCCTTATATTGCATATGTATTGCCTATATAAGGCCACCCTCTTGTACATGATTTGTTATTCAATATACAAAGACTTAGGTCTTTCTTCATGGTATCAGAGCAGGTTCTCTGAATTTTTTTCTCTTTTCTTCTTCTCTTCCGCTGCTCTCACGGTCAAGGCCTTCCGACAACCGTGTAGAATTTTTTTTCAGGCGAACACCACTGTTTGCCCTCTGTTTCCTATCTTCGCACGCCTAAAACTGAAGTTCAGGGCCACTGCGACGTAGCCCTTGTCAAGACGAACACGGCGGTATACAGCACGTCGCCGGAAACAGCTTCACGCGCCGTCTGTAGATCACGAGTGAGCTTCACGTGCCTCACGCGCCACTGTTCAGCAAGCGCGACAGATCCACGAGTCTTCTTCCTTTCAGGGCTGACGTCAGAGCCACGTCATCCCCTGACCCGCCGACCCGCTTACAGCAGACCCGGTTGCCCGTTGACCACCGACCCGTGGACTGCTGACCCGGTTGACCATTGACTTTGACCGAAAATTTTGACCAGGTGCATTTTGACTTATTATCACGTCCCGATTCCATTTTTGCAGTCTATTTTTCACTTTGGAATTTAGATATGCCTCATGATGAGATTTCACGTCCTATTCATGTTACTTTTGTGTCTGGTGACCGCCTTATCCC
This sequence comes from Hamamelis virginiana, assembly GCA_017140935.1. Taxonomy (NCBI): domain Eukaryota; kingdom Viridiplantae; phylum Streptophyta; class Magnoliopsida; order Saxifragales; family Hamamelidaceae; genus Hamamelis; species Hamamelis virginiana. The sequence continues at coordinate 22,669 of JAESVK010036383.1, read as the reverse complement.
AACCAAACAGGAGGCAGAAACTGATTCAGCCTATGCTATTCGAGTAGAGGATTGGGAAAGTGGTAATCACAAAATCATCACTTGGTTTCGAAATACTTGTATTCCCTCCATTGTTTCTGAGTTTGGGAACCTTGATATTGCCAAAGAAGTCTGGGACTTACTTGTTACTCGTTATGCTGGACCGAGTGGTGTTCGCAGTTATAAGCTCACGCTCAAGCTGTATCAGATTCATCAGGAACCAGGCGAGCGCATTACTGTGTATCACAGTCGGCTGAAAACTATCTGGGATCAGTTTACTGCCTCTGAACCGTCTTATCCAATTCTGCTGATGCAAAATTGGTTTACACTCACTTTGAACAATGACGACTGTTCCAGTTTCCGATGGGACTCCGTAGTGAATTTGAATCAACCAGAAGCCATCTGCTACATCAGAATCCTTTACCAACAGTATCACAAGCAATTCATGAGTTAGTTGATGATGAGACACGTCTTCAGACCTCTCCCATATCGCAATCCATGGTTCTCGCTACTCCTTCCTCAGTTCAGTAGACTCCTGTTTTTGATTCTGCAAGTTCTTTTACCTATGTTCCAAAAAGCAAAGGCCATAATACCAGACGGAACAACAATAAAAAGCCTCTTCTTATCTGCAATTTTTGTAAAAACAAAGGTCATTCGGTTAATGCTTGTTACACTCGTCAGCGTATTTTTCAGAACACTGCTGCCTTGACTCAGTCTAAATTATCAGCATCACAAGCCGAATCTTATTCCGGGCCTCATCCTGCTTCATCACTCTCTATGACAGATCTACAGGATATGGTTAATCAGGTTCATCCTTCATCTTCCAGTGCATCCAACACTGCTCTTTCTATGACCTCAGGTAATTCTTCTACATGGCTTCTTGATTCTGCTTGCTACAATCATATGACTTCTTCTACTGATGTTGTCTCCACACACACTACCACTTCTCTACCTACCATATATACTGCCAATGGTTCTCCTATGAATGCTTCTCACCTTGGTACTATCTCTACACCTGCTTTATCTGTATCCAATGTTTATCATATTCCCCAACTTACTCATAAGCTTCTATCTGTTGGGAAACTTACTGAACTTGGTTTTTCTTTAACATTTTCTTCTACTGGTGTTGTTGTGCAGGATTCTCAGACGGGGCAGATCGTTGGGACCGCCCATAAGGTCGGAAGGATGTTTGAGCTCATTTCTCTTCAACTCCCTTCTTCTAGCATATCTGCTTTTGCCGTTTCTGACACGAGCACCTCCTCTCTTGCTTTATGGCATTCTCTCCTTAATCATGTGTCTGTTTCTCGAGTTAAACAACTAGTCTCTAGGGGTTTGTTGGGTTCAGTTTTTACTAAAAGTTTTGATTGTATGCCTTGTCAATTTGGCAAGCAAACTGCATTACCTTTTAATAACAGTGTTTCTCATTCTATTTCTTCTTTTGATCTTATTCATTCTGATGTATGGGTCCTTCTCTCATTACTACACAAGGTGGGTCCTGTTATTTTGTTATTTTTGTGGATGATTTTTCTAGATATACTTGGATATATCTCTTTAAAAATCGTTCTGAACTTTATCAAATATACCGTGACTTTACCAAAATAATTGAAACACAGTTTTCTAAACCCATGAAAGTTTTTAGATCTGATAATGCCCAAGAATATAAAGCGAAAGAATTTTTTGTTGATATTCTGCATCAATTTGGTACTCTTCCTCATTCTTCTTGTGCTGGCACCTCTCAGCAAAATGGCAGGGCTGAGCGCAAACTTCAACATATTCTCGATGTTGTTCATGCTACTACTATCGCTGCTTCTACTCCTTCTCACTTTTGGGGGGAAGCTGCTCTCACTGCTGTTTACACCATCAATCGGTGTCCTTCTCCCATTGTTTAAAATCAAACTCTTTATGATCTGATGTTTGGTTCTTCTCCATCCTATGACTTACTCAGAGTCTTTGGATGCATCTATTTTGTTCTTCTGCAAGATCATGAACGAAACAAACTTCAGTCTCGTTCTCGATTATGTTGTTTTCTTGGGTATGGGATTGGTCAAAAAGGTTATCGGTGTTATGATCCCATTAGTAAACGTCTTCGTGTTTCTAGACATGTGGTCTTTTGGGAACACAAAATGTTTTACAACTCTCTCATGTTACTATTTCCTCTGTTGATCCTATCCCTGATCTATTTCCTATTTTTCCTGAGGAATCTCCCACTTCTATTTCTGATATACCTTCTACTGCGTCTGATGAGCCTCCAGCACCGATCTTCGACGTGCCCACTGATACTGTTCCAGCTGTGGATCCTGACGGTCCTTCTGACTCTCATGCACCTCGTCGTTCTCATCGGGTAACTACAATTCCTTTTCACCTTCGTGACTTCCATTGCTTTTCTGCTCTTGCCTCTCTCCAGGAACCTCAGACTTTTCGTGAGGCTTCCTCTAACCCTTTATGGCTGCAAGCTATGAAAGAAGAGTTGGATGAACTGCATATGATAGGAACATGGGATCTGGTTGATTTTCCGTCTGGAAAGTCTGCTATAGGTTGTGAATGGGTTTATAAGATTAAGACTCGGTCGGATGGTACTGTTGATCGCTACAAGGCTCGTCTTGTTGCAAGGGGTTTTACTTAAGAGTATGGGATTGATTATGAGGAGACTTTTGCTCCAGTGGCTTGACTTTCTTCTGTCAGAACTCTTATTGCCATTTCTGCAGCTCGTAAATGGTCACCCTTTCAAATGGATGTCAAAAATGATTTTCTTAATGGTGAACTCTCAGAGGAAGTCTATACGAAGCTTCCTCCTGATTTTTCTCATCCTCCGGGATTCCCTCACCGAGTATGTTGACTACGGCGTGCACTTTATGGTCTTAAGAGCGCTCCTCGAGCCTGGTTTGCTAAATTCAGTTCTACTATCTCTCAGCATGGTTTCTCTAGCAGTTCTTTTGATACAGCTCTTTTCTTGCGACGGTCTGATCATGGCATCACTATTCTACTCTTGTATGTAGATGATATGATCATTACAGGAGATGATATGCAGGGTATTCAAGATCTAAAGCACTTTCTTGGTCGACAGTTCGAAATGAAAGATCTAGGTCCTCTCAATTACTTTCTTGGCCTAGAAATTTCTTCTTCTACAGATGGTTATTATCTCACTCAGGCCAAGTATACTTCAGATCTCATTTCTCGAGCCAGTATCACTGATAGCAAGATAGTCGACACTCTTATTGAGTATAACTGTCAACTCAATTCTCATGATGGCGAGTCACTCTCTGATGCTACTCTCTACATACAGCTTGTTGGGAGTCTAGTCTATCTCACTGTTACTCGCCCTGACATTTCTTATGCAATTCATGTAGTCAGTCTGTTTATGGCTGCACCTAGATCTCCTCATTATGCTACTGTTCTCAGGATTCTTCGATATATGAAAGGCACAGTGTTTGATGGTCTTCATTTTTCTTCGCACTCTTTATTAACTCTTCAGGCATACTCAGATGCAAACTGGGCAGGTGATCCTACTGATCGTCGATCTACTATAGGATATTTCTTTCTTCTTGGCGATTCTCTTATCTCTTGGAGAAGCAAGAAACAAACCGTTGTTGCTCGTTCTAGCACTGAAACAGGATAGAGAGCACTGGCAGCTACCACAGCTGAACTTATTTGGTTACGTTGGTTATTACAGGATCTTGGTGTTGATTGCTCCACTGCAACTATAATTCACTGTGATAATAGAAGTGCAATTCAAATTGCTCACAATGATGTCTTTCATGAACGTACTAAACATATTGAGATTGATTATCACTTCATTCGTCATCATCTGCTTCAAGGTATTCTCACACTTCAGTCCGTTTCCTCTCAGGATCAGTTGGCTGATATCCTTACTAAACCTCTTCTTCCAAGAACTTTTCGAGCTTTAGCTTCCAAACTCAAAATGGTTTCTCTTAAACCACCATGAGTTTGAGGGGGGATGTTAGATTGTATAGTTGTTGGCTTGATTTGCATAGTTGTGTATATAGTCAACTCTAGCTGTAGTTTCCATAGATATTAGTTTCCTTATATTGCATCTGTATTGCCTATATAAGGCCACCCTCTTGTACATGATTTATTATTCAATATACAAAGACTTAGGTATTTCTTCAGAGAACATATTTTGCAAAGGTGGGGGACTCGAATCCACATCTCTTTTGTGGGTCGCTTACAAGCATACATGAAAACTGCTTTCGAAACAAGTCACTTAGAAACAAACAAAAAACAAAAACTTGAAAACTGTTACTAAAAATGAAGAAAAAAACATATATAATGAATCAAACATGTTTTTTTCCACAGTATTTCCACTTTTATGTAAAAATTTATTTAAAAGAAAAAGGGAAAAACAAACATAAAACAATGAACAAAAATGATGCCAAGCGACACCTTATTTATCCATATCTGAAATTCTTTTTTTTTTCTTTGTCATTTGATAATCCTGCATTTTTATTTATCTAATTATTTTATTTTTTTCTATTTAGGCATGGTACTTTTAGACTAGTATGCCCTTGACTGGAAACTAAAAGAAACAATTTTATTTACAAGCTACAACCATAAAAAAATAAAAATATTTCAAAGAAGTCTGGGAATGTTTATGCAGAGGATGCAAATCCAAAAATCAAAACCACACACAAAAAAAAATAAAATAAAATAAAATAAAAATTCACATAAATTTAGTAACAATTTTCTTTTGTTTTCTTTTCTAATCACTTTTTATTTGACATGACATACTCCCATCTCTTTCTTTTTTATTGAAAATTTTGAAATTTCGAGGATACTAATTCTTGATAGAATAAGCAAGTTTAATTACCAGACCTTAACTTAGTATTCAGTTGACAGTTATAAACAATACAAATCAATCACACACAGAACACCAATTTTTACGGGTAAAAAACCTAGGAATACTAGAAATCACTATGAAAATAACCAAGTACAAGCAAAGTGATACTACTCACAAAACAGACGCTTGAATCCACAAGCCCAAGTAGAATTCTTATCTTGAACAACCAACCGACGAGTCCACGTTAGTCTTTACAGTATCCCCACGAACTAAGTCCACAGTCTTAGTTCCACACACCGAGTCCACGATGCCAACGGAGATCCACCGTCACAATTCGAATCCACGAATCCAATAAACAAAGCAGGGATGAAGTTGATTTAATTAAACTATCATATTTTATGCATTAATTCTATAACTAAGATCCAATGAGTGAAGAATGCATAGAATACTCAAGGGAGGCTAGGGTTTTAAAGAATATGAAAATCAATTCTAAGCTCTCTGTGTAAACCCTACGAAATTTCCTTTAAATATATTCTGAAAAACATGCCTAAGTGTTTCATAAGGAATAGAACTGAATGGGGGCTGAAAACACTGAATTAGGCAAAATTTACGAGACAGGTCGATCCTACTTATATGACTGGATCGATCCAAACCCTTCTGCATCGAGGTGTTAGGGCTATATGCTAAAAGCCATGATTTTATGTAATAGACCTTAGTATTTATTTATTAATGAATTCTGATATTGCATTTTAAATGAGAATCTGTATGAGCTATGTTTGCATTATATTATCTTTTAATGTTATGCATGTGTGTCTTTTATTCTACATAGTAGATGATTTGGTGTGTAGAGTTCGGCTTACACACAGAAGATCAGATCATCAGTTATTGTAGAATATAAGCTTATTGTTCACAGTCTGAGATGGAGTTGGACACACCATCGGTAAAATTGTAGCACAAAATTTCAATAAGTCTGTCTTGACTATGGGGAACGGTTTAGTTCCGACTTCTTGTACTAGTACACTTGTGTGTATTGAACAGGACCATTTTGGGGTAATTATTTTATACTGACACATAAAATAATTAATACCTCATGGTTATTATGAATACTTATACTCTTAATCTCGAAATATTTAATAGACACATGTATTTATTGTTAGTTATTTTGATTCATAAAGAGTGAGATCTTTATAGGTCAATAATCTCGATGAGTTGGATAACTGCATTAATTGTATGGTGAATATTAATTATTGACGGAATCCACGTCCTGGTATAGGGATTGATGATACCCCCTTGAGGATACTTATAAGTTTTGATTATGTCAAACCCTGCAGGTGGATTTTGTATCTGACATATCAAATAAGTTAAATGGAAGGTCTCAAGGAGATTAACAGATGTTGATTAAATAAAATTGCCAGTAATTTAATTTAATCAACAGGTATCTATAATCTTAACGTGGGGAGATTAATAAGTATTTAATAACAAAGAGCTCGAAATTTAATTTCGAATAAGATAGGGAGTGCAATTATAATTCTTTAGTGAAATGAATTATAATTAATGCATGTAAATAGGTTTTAATATTTACATTGGCAGCTCGAAACTTATTTGCCTTTAGGTCCCTACCGTAGCCTATATATATGTCATGTTGGGCAGCCACTAGGTTAAGACGAAATATTTTCTCTAAACCCCAGAGGCAGTCGTCCATCAAAGAGTGCACATAGAGAGCCACTCTCTCTTTACATTCTAGCATTGGGGAATACGGTAGAAGGCTTGAAGGGATCGAGCAGTGTTCTACAGTTCGTGATTTTTGAGATCAATCCAGACAGATCTCAAGGTATGGATTCATCTTCTTCTTGTAGATGATTAGGATTTTTTTTTTTTTTTTGGTATAATCTATACGCACTATCACTTGTTCATGGGATTTCCGCTCCCAACACGAGGATCGATCCAGACCATAAGCTGGGATCGATCCAATTCTACAGGTGGATAAGTATAATTGAAATAAGAATATTAAGACGAATAAGTAATAATGCAATGAAAGAAAAAATAAAAAATGAAATTATTTGAAGGTAGGAGCAGCTCCAATTGAGGACAAGATGATAGAAAATTGTCTAAAATGGTTTGGCCATGTGCAATGAAGACCTAGGAATGCATTAGTACATAAGGGTAACTTAATTCAAGTCGAAGGCCTTGAAAGGACAGAAAGGACAAAAAGGATACCCAAAATAACATGGCTATAAGTAGTGAGACAATGTATGTGTGTTAGGGATCTAACAAGTGATATGGCCTTGATAAAACTAAATGGCAAGAAAGGATTTATATAGCGGCCCCATGTAGTTCGAATCAAGGTGTGTTGAGTTGTTCGCATAAGTTCAACCACATTCACCTAGTTTGATAATTACATGGTATTTTGATTTTAAAAAACCATAAATGATGTTGGCGTTTAAAATTTATTAGTAAATGATAGAATTAACGAAATTAGGCAGGATAAATTTTTTGTGTGTCCTATAACGTCTTTTCTATTTTTAATCAATTCTGTCCCTTTTGTTCTCACATTTTTTTAGCTCCCATCCACCACTTTCAACTTTAAATCTTTTCTTGAACCTTAATGCTCTTGCATGGTTTGAACAACCATCCACCAAGTAATCACATGGTCACAAAGTAGACAAAAATTAGATTTTCTTGAGAATTATGATCAAGAAAATCCTTCCAATCAAAGATTTACCAAAATACAAGCTAGCCAATCTATGAATCATTCTCCATTAAATTCTTTAACTTAGAGAATCAAGATAGTTTCTTCACCCAAACTTTTTCTACAATCATACTATTTTTATCCTTTCAGACTTTATAATGACAGCTCAGAAATCTATTCTCCATTTTCTTAAGCACTTTCAATATTGACATCAACCAAAACATTATAATATTCATAATACAATTATTCCCTAAATCTATAGATAATGATGCCATTATTACGCTCATTTAAATGATCTTAATGATGCAATCATTCCGATCCTGTAAAGATTGTGAAATATATCATTATAATATAATGAGAGATAAGAAACAGTATTCCACTACCAAGAATAAATTCACAAATCATGCACATAAATACTAAACCTCCCTCCATCCAATACAGAAGCAGTGACACTATTCATATTTTTATAACATGATTAAACCCATCCGCCATAACTAGATTCCAAGAAATGTACATGAACAACAAAATAGAACCAATAAAAGAAAATTTCTTCCTCCATCACGTATAAAGTTAAACATGCACAAAAACACCTTACCCGGCTCCCCCACCCTGCCTCTGCTCTTTCTCTCCGGGTCACTCTCTCCATGCACCAGCCATATTGCATTGTAATCTCAAAGTATAACAAATCAAAGAACATGAAGCTTGTTACTGCTTGTTTTTTTATTGATATTAAAATCATTTTCTTATCGAGGTGGCCTAAGCTAATCTCGATACCATCACCAAGTCTTTGACTTACTAGACTTTGCCATTAGTCTAGGCAGACCCCAAGTGTCTGGGTGCCATTCCATTCAACTTAGCATCTCTAGACGAGTGAATCATGATGGCTCGCACGTCTAGCCTCCCTATCTTTTGATAGGCCACCTCGTTGAAGTCTTTTGCTCAAGCTAAATTACTTGGAAATATGCAAACCCATTGTGGTGGGGGACACTCGAGGGAAGCCAAGTGTCATATCTTTAAGCCACATCATTAGTGAGGAATTTTAAACATAAATAAATCTCTCTTGAATAACATGGAATGTCTTGGATTTCTGCATCATCTTAACCTATTTATTTCTTTCCTTTCTTATTTCTACTCAATTTGATACGTGATTTTGAAAGTCCCTCTATTGCTTAAGCAATTTGCAACCAATGCCATTTGCATTCGACGTTGTCTTGAGAAGTTGGATTATCCTCAGTTCTCCTTCTTCAAATCAATGGCTTATCTCCAACTTTTTCCTATTTCTTTCTTTTTCCTTTTTTTTTTTTTTTTTTTTGAGGAAATATTTTTTCCTAACTACAAGAAAATACCCTTATTGCAACAAAAATTATTGCAACGGTAAAAAATATAGTGGCAATAAACACGTTATTGCGACCCCCATGCTATTTTCGTATACAAAACATGTCTTAATGGAGTAGAATGATATCGAGGGATCGAGTATTAATGCAGATGTTGTTAAGAGTGTTACCATGGAACAAACCCAAATTCCTGAAGATAATGATACTGATATCGAAGATGATGATACGTATGCTAGTAATGGGTCGGATTCAGACTCCCATGTTCATGATGCTGAGAGCAATGATGAGTTATTATAAAAGCCTATTGTTTTTTCCTTATTGTTTTATTTTTCCCATTGGATAGTCTAGTTTTATTTATTAAGTGATGGTCTATGTTCTATTTTCTGTCTAAAAGAAAAACCCTTTCCTTTGTTCTATTTAGAGATTATATGGAACCAATTAGTATTTATATCATTAACATGAGATTTCTTTGTTTTATTTTTTATTTTTTTATATTTATTCTCATATTTGTATAATCCCATTACTATATTATTATGAATTCTTGAGTTCAGGTGACCATATTGTAGATGGCTAATTCAAAATCAACTCAGCGACGTTATGGGCCGAGGGTATCATCTCGGGCTACTACCATATCGTCCCAGCAACCTCCTCAGTCTTCCAATACAATACCACAACAATCTTCTCAACCATCCACCCTATCATCGCAACAGCCATCACAGCAGCAGCCATCAGGGAACCCATCTGCATCACAACATTCATGCTCACTTCCATCACATGCTCGCCATCCACGTCCTCAGCCATCAGGTTGTTTCATTATGTATAGTAAAATGTTTGTCTAGCATTTTTTATTCATATTATATATTGGTTATGAATTTATTTTTAATCATGGTATTGGTTTTTGTATATTCATTTTTTATAATGATAGATTCTACACCGGCCCCTAAAAAAGGTCGAGGAGCTATGAAAGGATTAAAGGTGGCTAAAAGAGCTAGTGAGAGTAGTGATGGTAAACTACCAATTTCATTCTCAAGTAAGTTTGGTGGACCTATCGATATACACTATCGGGAATTTGTTGATGAAATTGCGCATCAAACAAGAAGTCTTGTACCTATTATTGGTGTTAATAAGTGGTCAAATGTACCACTTGAGACAAAAAACACCATCATCGATAAAGTGTTGGTATGTATGAAATATATGCATTACTCTCATTTTGATACATATTTTGTACATATGAAACATGGTTAAATATCATTATTGAGGTCGATTATTTTGATAATGTGCACTGCATTGGGATGTGAGTAGGATAAGTGGAGTGTACCAGATGATGACGTCACTCGATCTAAGATTTTGAGGATTGCACAAGAGAGGTACAAAGGATGGAGGGCAGCTTTATCAGCAACTTATAAAGCATATAAAGATGATGAGGAGAAGCTCATCCAAAATATGCCCGAAGAGCTTGGACCCGAGGAATGGAATTCGTTGATATCATATTTTGAGAGTGATGAATTTAAGGTAAAACCCATAAGGCTGTTAATGGTTTGATGAATTGTTTACTTAGGATTTGATATCATATATTTACTTATTTGATGAATGAATCCACTAATGTGTATGATATAAAATATATCTCAGAGAGTTAGTTCGAGAAATTCTGAGAATCGAAAAAAGCTTGTTAACCAACATCATATGGGTAGTAAATCATTGTCACAAATTAGTTTTGAAAATGTAAGAATTAAATGCTTTGTATTTATATTGTCATTACCTGTATTATAATTGTAGTTAACAATGGTACCGGATATTATGTTTGTTTTGTATCATAGAGGGATCCTGTTACACAGGAAGAGCCTAGTGATCTTGTGTTGTGGGAATTGTCATATTGCCCAAACGGCCAATGGAGTGGCGACGACAAAAAACGCGTCTATGTAAGTACATTACTTTTATTTTTTTCTCATTATGTGTATTTAGAGCTAAAGTAGGAAATCTATTTGTGTTTCACTTATATTTAAACATGTGCTTATATTTTGTTTCTCATATAGGATGAAGCTAAACAGAGAATTGCCGAGATTGAATCTGAAGAATGTAGAACTTTATCTAAGGATGAGCGAGATGCTATATTCCAATCAATAGCGAATAAAAAATCAGGCTATATTCGTGGACGAGGATATATGGCAAAGCCTACTACTTGTACAGAGCGCGTACGTGATGAGCTCAATAGTGAGATTCAAGAGTTGAAGAGACAACTTGATCTTGAAAGGGGCGAGAGGGAAGCAGAACGTATTGAGCGAGATGCAGCAATTGCAGCAGCACTGGAAACAGAACGTTCTAAAACAGATAAAGAAATAGAGTCCATTAAGCAAACTATGAGACAAGAGTTTATGACAATGCTAGCCAATCACTCTAAGGTATGCCAAACTTGTTACTTTAATATGTGTGTTGGTTATGTTGTATTTGATTATTTGGAAGTTGTTAGTTGTGTTGATAGTAAGTGTTGCATTAGAATTTGTTGTATGAGATTTGGTGTTGAGATGTTGGTTGTTGGTTGTGTTTGGATGAAACTATGGTTGGAATTTTTAAGTTTAGTACGAAGGTTGTATGGCTATCGATTTTGGGTTTTGATACCATTGGGTTGGATGATGTTGGTTGTTTTTTTTTTAATACAACCCATGTATGGGATTGTGTTTGGATGTGTAAAGAGTTGTAAGAAACCCTTAATATGTGTGTTGGTTATGTTGTATTTGATTATTTGGATGTTGTTGGTTGTGTTGATAGAAGGTATAGCTTTAGAATTTGTTATATGAGATTTGGTGTTGAGATGTTGGTTGTTGGTTGTGTTTGGATGAAACTTTGGTTGAAATTTTTAAGTTTAGTACGAAGGTTGTATGGTTATCGATTGTGGGTTTTGATACCATTGTGTTGGATGATGTTGTTTGTTTGTTTGTTTTTTTTTTTTAATAGAACCCATGTATGGGATTGTGTTTGGATGTGGAAATAGTTGTAAGAAACCCTTAATTTTTATAGCTATTTGAGATTGGGAGTGGTGTTTGGACTTTGGTAATGAATGTGTTTCATGATGTTGATATTATTTGAGTTTAATATAATAGTAGTAAGCTTTTGTGATGATTATTTTGTGGGTCTTAAACTTGGATTGTTTTTTACTAGGCCTATTTATTGTTTAAATTCTTTTTGATTATGGGATATGTTTAAATATGTGTTATTGATGTAGAAAATTAGAGTATTATAGTTGAATTTGGTAGTTATTATTCTTCATTAATTACCTTTGATTATCTAAGACATCATGCATTTCATAAAAAATTGTGTTATCATCAAAACCTTAATCTTATAAAATGCTTTTGGCTTTGGTTTAGGAATGGTGTTTGAGATATTGTGATGAAAAAGTTCTTTATTTTGGTAATGGTGTGATGTGAGTTTGTAATAATTTATTTAATTTTTAAATACAACTAATTGGTTTTTATTATTTTTGTAGGATGGCAATAGATGGACGATCAACTAGGTGGTTCATGATCGATAAATGACACCTTGCAATGACATTTCTCTTCCTACATAGGCAAATGATTAGATTTCGCTTTTAAAGCAAAGGACATAGACAACTTTTTGATATTTTTTGTAATTATAGTTAATTAGACATTGAACTTTGTAATTTGAATTCTTTTTGGATATTAAGGATTTTATAAATAGTATGTTATTGAGTTTCGTAATTTCTATTATGATTGTTTTGAAATTTAGCTTTTAAAAATCTTATATTGAGAAATATATATTGTGAAACAGGAAAACGGAAAAAAAAGAGTAAATTGTAATGATTTTTATAAAAAGGTTGATGCATCTTATTGCCATGAAAAAAGTTGTTGCAATAACACATTTATAGGTATTATTCCAACTTAATTACAACAATGATTATCGTTGCAATACATTTTCTCCCATTTTAATGCAACGATAGATATCGTTGCAATACATTTTCTCCCATTTTAATGCAACGACAGATATCATTACAATACATTTTCTCTCATTTTAATGCAACGATAGTTGTTGTTGCAATACATTTTCTCTCATTTTAATGCAACAACAGATGTTGTTGTAATATAATTTTCCCATTTTAATGCAACGAAATTTGTCGTTGCAATATATTTTATCATATTTTAATGCAATGATATTTGTCGTTGCAATAATTATTCTTTCACTTTTATACCACGACAATTGTCGTTGCATAAACTTAACATCCATTTTAGTGCAATGATTTTGCCCATTGCAATAATTTATTACAACAACCAACTTGTTGCAATAACGTATGAAAATTTAAATAAAAAAATTAATGTCACTAAATTATTGTTGCAATATAACACTAATTGCAATGACTTTTACATTTATTGCAACGAAATGTGCATTGCATTATCAAGAAGTTATTGCAACGACTTTTGTTGTTGGATTAACTTATTGCCACGGAGTTTCTCGCAACCACTTGCAACGACTACTGCGTCGTTGCAATAAATATCTATTGTAACGATTTTGGGTTTATTGCATCTATATTTTTCGTTGCAACAAGGGTATTTTCTTGTAGTGCCTTTTCCCTTTTATCGTTTTGCTTTAATTCTTTGGGATTTTTATAGTCAAGGCAACCATTCAGCAAATTTTCACAATCAACCATGGGCAGAATCCCTTTCTACCCATAAGGTGTCCTTTCAACAAATTCTATGTGGTTTTTATAGTCAAGCTTCATGTTCTTGGAAGATAGGACAAGAGTATTATAAGGTAATGTGCGAGGGAAGTACCCTACCTTGACTAACCTAGGAATAATGCGAGGTGGTGATGCATTCTTCTTGTTACTGAGAAACTTCAAGAAAGAGAGATATCTCTTCTCAAATCAATACAAGTCAAAAAAATGATCTAAAGCTGACTAAAAATGATAACTAATCTCTACGTATAGAGATTCTTTCGGTCATAACAAACTAAAGAGAGAGAATGAAATGACTAGGCTGTCACCAACACAATATAAAAATGTTCGGATTTGCTGGTGAGCAGCAAATTGCTCACCGGGTGGTGAGCAGCCGTGGAGATGGCGACACCTCAGCGAATCCACCAATCCAATGGCCCAAGCTCAAAACGCGCAAGAAGGGTGTCGTTTTGGCCCATACGGCTTCCCAGCAAACCCCGTTAACCCCATTAAAGCTGACTGAGCTTCCCTTTTTTGCCAGAAAAATTGTTTCGCGCCAATTTCTCTCTCCTCCCTCCTAAAACAATTGGCGTACCCTCATCTTGACCCAAATTTTTTCTCTCTCTCTCTCCTCACGACCCAAATTTCTTCTCTCTCTCCTCACGACCCAAATTTCTTCTATATCTCTCCTCTCCAACCCAAAGTTCTTCTCTTTCTCTTATCAAAGCATCATTGATATAGTGTAGTGCAAGATTTTGATCACAATATATACAATATACAAGATTTTGATATTATACACAACCATATTATTTCTCTCTCATCAAAATCACAACTCTTCATTGCAAGATTTGGATCTACATAGCTGCACATCTCAAGATCTCCATCAATCTCCCTCATCACTGCCACACCTGGTAAGCCATTCGTTTATGTTTATTTTCTATATGTGAAAATTATAAATTTTGGTGAGATCTATTTGCAAACGAGGGTGATATTTTGTAAATTATATTTATGAGTTATTGAGAAATTGAAAAAAAAAACAAAACAAAACAATAAACATATGAGAGAAGGAAAACACTAACTAGTGTTTATAAAAAAAAACTCATGGTTGTAGACATCCATTTTTTACCATGAGTATGGTCATGAATGGTTGCCTGTGTTTAGAAATGAAATAGGGTGTCAAAATCCCAAGTTCCCAGTTTTACCCCTTGTGGGTAGGTAGATAGATGTCATTATCACATGTGTGTTTTTAGGTCAGATTGAGTCGGTTCTTTTTGCATTAGGTTTTTAGAGAGTCTAGGAACGTCCCTGCAAAATTCCATGGCATTCCGAGCAAGGCTTGATAGAAAATAAGGCCTTTTGTGACTAAAGGGCAGTTATGTCCTTTGAATCACAAAAACCCTGAATAACTATCGATCTTGTCTCGAATGGTCTCGAGACTTTGTCATAGATATTTAAAGTGTGTTTGGTAGCTAAGTTGATCGATGGTAAAATCTGTGGAGCCTTCTTGCCCATATTTGGCTCTTGAGGCTCGAAAGGCACTTTCAAAATCCAGATTAGGGTTTCGACTGGAAGCGACCGGGATTCGATATTTTATCAAAAAAAAGCCTTCAAAGGCTTCAAAACACTTTCCTAAAACATTTTAAAACTTGTTTCGAGAAGAAGAAATGATTTCGAAAGCAATCAGTTAGCAAATTTCAAAACCCTAATTTGCCGGACCCTAAACAGCTAATCGGTTGACTTTTCCCTAAACCTTTGACCTTGGTCAATGCATTTTCACTTCAAACACTTCTTAAAACATGGAAAATAGAATCACAATCGTTTCGGCGCTTGAATCGTCAAATTTGGACTTAAAACGGGCCCGAAAAGCTGAAAAAAGCCGAAACCGGGACGAAACGGGCTGAGATAGGCTCACATAGGCCAAAAATAGCATGGAAGATAGATGACCATCCACCAAGGGATAGCCAACCATCCATGAAGGACGGCCAACCATCCCAAGGAGGACGGCCATCGATCCTCTTAGCCAATAATTGCTATGTTTCAATGTTTTTTTTACCCGGGACTCTTCCAAGCCCTGCCACGTGTCTAGTTCGGCCATGGGGACTTTTGGATGAGTATGAACACCTTGGAAGACTGGTTTTGAGCCCTTGGATCATTTCTAGGAGATTTAAACTCACCCATTGATCAAACTCAGGCCTCCCTATAAATAGAGGGCCCTAGAATCAGTTTCAACACATAGAATAAGCTTTAGAGAGCTAGCTTGGAGAGTAGAGGCTTGAGCAATTGCACAAGCTTCCCCCATAGCACTCTAGCTTAAGTTTTAAAGTCTTTGAGATCCTTGGAGTCCTTGGAGCTTGAAGAGAAGGCTTGGAACTTGAGGAGAAGGCTTGAAGCAAGGAGGCAGAGATAGAGGTTAATAGTTTTAAGTTTTGCAGTTTCCTTTTCTTCTTGTTCTTCTTCTTCTTTTATGATCATGCTAGGTTAGGTTTTATTAGTTTATGTAGGGTTTAGTTCATTGTTAGTATAGGGTTTAGTTCATTCTAAGTATGCATAGTTTAGGTTTCATATTTCTTTAATATGCATGATAGGCTAGTTTATTGTTATAATATGTATGCATATTTCTCTTCTTCCATTCTTCTTTAGTCATATCATATTAGGATTGGATATTTAGGATTAGGTTCATGCATGTTTAAGTCTTTAGGTTAGTAATCATGTTAGGTTAGTTTTAAAATCACATGTTAGTATTTTTAGGATGGATTTGTATTGTTCATATTAGGTTGTTAGTTTATTCAAGTTAAGCATTAGTATTATTCTTATCATGGTTTATTTTTATCATTTGGAGTGTTTGATTGATATATAAAATGTGTTCGAGGGAGCATGCAAAGGTAAGTCCTTTCCCTTGTGATTAAATGCTATGTTTTGATGATAGTTTAGCATGCATATTAGGTTGCATTTAGTGCATTCTTTTACTCATTTTTATTCATTATTTTAGGGTTTTAAGTACATTTTTTTATTACTTTCAAATCTGTCCATGGATTTAAAGTGACCTAAAAGTGCACTAAAACTCATTTTGTAAGCCAAAATCAACATAGAAACATGCCTAGGTTCAAATAGCTAACTTAGATTTGCATTTAGGACATTTTCATGCATTATTTGCACTCTTGATTATATTTTTTATTTATTTTCCAAAAATTCCAGCATGCATATCATAGTGTTTTAGGTATTTAGACTAACCTAGGATTAGCTAGAAACCCTAAGATTAGGGGGGTCACTTGACCCCACTTAGGACTCTTCTTTGTTGTAAGAATTACAATAAGAATAGAGTTCTATTTTACCTAGGATTCTACTTCAAGAACAATTCTAAAAGTGATTTTGAAAGAATTCAAAAATGGAATGAAATTTTATCTCTTATAACAAGTGTTTTGATCCAACTCAAACTCTCGAAGCTAGAGTCCAAGCTAAGATAGAATTTCTACGATTATGTGGTTTATTACAATAGGAGAGTCCTATGTAATCGAACTACGTGGACTTTGATCTTTGTCAAGCAATTGATAAGGTACGTAGGCAGTCAATAGGGCGCAAGTCCAATCTTAGGTTGACTTCTAGTCTCCTAAGATCCTTAGGATTGTGTATACTTTTGTACTATATATTATTATTATATATTAATATTCATATTTTGTGGTTGATTAGATATACTAGGATTATTTTGAAAAGATTTTGATAAAGCCCAAACTTAATTAGGAGACCTTTAATTAGGGCGAAGTGGGTGCCTACAAGGAATTCCTTGGAACCTTCCCACTTCGTAACCTAGCCCCCGAATCCAACTTTGATTCAAAAGACCATGCTTTTCCAAAATATGGGGTCAATGTTTTATTGAAAATAAAACTCTTTTTTGTGGTTTCCTTGTTCCCTAAAAATAAGGTGGCAACTCCTAGTTTTTACAAACTCTTATCTTTTTTTAGAAACCCTATTTTGAGTGGATAATAGAGAATGATAAATGTGGATAATAGAGAAGGATAAATCGAGACGGATAAACATCATCCACAATCCACTCAAGATAAACACCCCCCAAGAGTGAACGAGAAGGCCTCCCGATTCAGGTTGGCTGGTTCACAATGGTCAACTACAGAGATTGTAGGATTGGCTATTGTAATAGTCGACTATGACAGTGTTGGTTTAGTAAATTATATGTTTATATTTATAATTATTAGTTTATATACATGTGGTTTGCACTTGAATGTGTGTTGTACAGTTGACTGTCATATGGATAATGTGTGCATAATTCATATTTTGTTATGATATTTTTTCTTTGTGGACATGATGTGTGCAAACTATTACCCTACTGAATATTCTCATTTTATCAATTTAATTGGTACAGTTGATTGAGTATAAATATTAGTGAGGATGACTTATTTTACTCTATTATCCAGTTTGACAGTGAGGAATTAATTACAAATATTTTTTGGGCTAAGGCAAGGATGATAATGGATTATGGTATATTTGGTGATGTGGTGAGTTTTGATACAACTTACAAGATAAATAAGGAGCATCAGCCGTTTGCTATTTTTGTTGGGTTCAATCATCATAGGGAGACTGTAGTTGTAGACATCCATTTTTGACCAATCATCATAGGGAGACTGTAGTTGTAGACATCCATTTTTTACCATGAGTATGGTCACTAATGGTTGCCTGTGATTTGAGGTGAAATAGGGTGTTAAACCCTAAGTTGCCAGTTTTACCCTTGTGAGCAGTTAGATAAAGGTCGTTATTGCATGTAGGTTTTTAGGTCAAATTGAGTCGGTTCTTCTTGCATTTGGTCTTTAGAGAGTCTAGGAATATCCCTGTTAAATTTCATGGCATTCTGAGCCAGGCTTGATAGAAAATAATGCCTTTTGTGACTTAAAGGGCAGTACCCGTCCTTTGAATCACAAAAGCTCTGAATGACTGTCGATCTTGTCTCAGACGGTCTCGAGGCTTTGGCATGGACATTTAAGATGTGTTTGGTAGCTAAGTTGATCAGTGGCAAGGTATGTTGAGCCTCCTGGCTCATGATTGGCTCTTAAGGCCCAAGGGACCCTTTTAAGCTCAGATTAGGGTTTCGACCGAGAACGACCGGGATTCGATCTTTTTATCAAACCAAAGCCTTCAAAGACTTCAAAACACTTTCTTAAATGTTTTCAAAAATTGTTTCGAGAAGTATAAATGATTTTGAGAGCGATTGGTTAGCAGATTTCAAAATCCTAATTTGGGCCCGGCAGGTCCTAAACAGCTAATCGATTGACTTTCCCCAAAAACTTTGACTTTGGTCAATGAATTTTCACTTCAAACACTTCTTAAAACATGGAGAATCAAATCACGATCATTTTGGCGCTTGAATCGTCGAATTTGGACTTAAAACTGGCTCGAAAAGCCGAAAAAAGCTGAAACCGGGTCGAAACGGGCTGAAACAGACCCATATAGGGCAAATTTGGGCTGATGGCTCGATGACCATCCCCCAAAGAATGGCCAAACGTCTCAAGGAGATAGTCACTCGAGCATTTAGCCTATACATGCTATTTTTCAGTCTTTTGTATTCCTAGGACTTTGCCAAGTGTCTAGCTCGGCCTTGGGGACTCTGGGACGAACTTGAAGACCTTGGAAGACTGGTTTGTGGCCCTTGGATCATTCCTAAGAGTTTCAATGTGAGCCACTGATCAATTTGAAGCTTCCCTATAAATAGAGAGCCCTAAAATCAGTTTTAAAACACACACAAGGCATTTGGAGAGCCAAATTGGAAGAGTAAAGCCTTAAGGCATTACACTAGCCCCCCTAACAACTTTAGTTACATCTTTGAAGCCCTTAGAGGTTGAAGAAGAAGCTAAGAAGCAAAGGGTCAAGGAGGCAAAAAGGTTAGTGCAATTAATTATTGTGCTTTGTTTTAAAGGTTTGCATATCTCTTCTTCTTCTTCTTCTTCTTCTTTTTCTTTTTTTTCTATGTTTATGCTATGCTAGGATTGGATGCTCAGAGTTCTTTTATAGGAGTTAAATTAATGTGTGATGCATGTTAGGAAAGTTTGAGTCTTTTGTGTCAAAAATCATGTTAGAATGTTAGGAATAGGATTATGAATAATTTCTTCAAGTTTAGCATTAATATTTTTCTTATCATGGTTAGTTTTATCACTTGGAATGATTGGATACGATTAACATATAAATTGTGTTCGAGGGAGCATGCAAAGGTGAGTCCATTCCCTTGTGATTAAATTGATTATGTAAAGTATGATTATGATGATATGTATTGATGATAGTTTTAGTACATCATATTAGGTTGCATGTTAGTCATCTTCACCTTTTTTTATTTGTTATTTTCATGGGTTATAGTGCATTTTAAAAGGTATATTCAAATCTGTCCCTGAATTGAAAATATCTTTAAAGTGTATTAAAAACCATTTTATAGGTTCAAATTAACTGAGAAACATGCCTAGGTTCACATAGATAATTTAGTTTGCATTTATGACATTTTTTCATGCATTGTTTACGTTCTTTATTGCATTTTTTATGTATTTTCCATAAATTCCAGCATGTATAATGTTAGTATATTAGGTGTTTAGACTAACCTAGGACTAGTTAGAAACCTTAGGATTAGGGGGGTTACTTGACCCCACTTAGGACTGTTCTTTGTTGTAAGAATTGCACTAGGAATAGAGTTCTATTATTTAGGAATCTATTTCGAGAAGGATTCTAAAACGTGATTTTGAAAGAATTCAAATTGGAATGAAATTACATCCATCATGAAAAAGTGTTTTAATCAAAATCCAACTCTCGAAGCTAGAGTCCTAGATAAGATAGAGTCTCTTTGACTATGTGGTTCATTACAATAGGAGAGTCCTAGGTAATCGAACTACGTGCACTTTGATTCTTATCAAGAAATTGGTAAGGTACGTAGGCAGTCAATAGGGCGCAAGTCCAATCTTATGATGACTCTATGTCTCCTAAGGTCTTTAGGATTTTGATTCTTTTTTATTATTATTATCTAGTATTATCTACACTACTTTCTTGGTTGATTAGATATGATAGGGTTGTTTTTATGAGATTTTGATAAAGCCCAAATTAATTAGGAGACCTTTAATTAGGGTGAGGTGGGTGCCTACAAGGAGTTCCTTGGAACCTTCCTACTTCATAACCTAGCCCCCGAATCCAACTTTGCTTCGAAGACCATGCTTTTCCAAAATATAAGGTCATTGTTTTATTGAAAATAAAACTCTTTTTTATGGTTTCCTTATTCCTTAAAAATAAGGTGGCGACTCCCAGTTTTTTGCAAACACTTATCCTTTTTTCAAAACCCAATCTTAAGTGGATAATAGAGAAGGATAAATGTGGATAATAGAGAAGGATAAAACAAGACGAATAAAGATCATCCACAATCCACAATGATTAAAGTGAACGGCCTCCAAATCCCTTGGGTCGCTGGTTCACAGTAGTGTTTGGCGCAGCATTGATGTATGGTGAAACAGCGAAGTCTTACAAATGGTTGTTTAGGACATTCTTGGAAGCAATGTGTAACAAGTCTCCAGAGACCATTTTAACGGATCAAGACGCTACCATGACTATTGCTGTCAAATAAGAGTTGCCATCAACTTTTCATCGTCTATGCAAGTGGCATATAATGCAGAATGCGCTCAGCACACGAATAATATTAGGAATCGCGATCCTGATGCTTATACTATAAAAAAACAAAATTGCATACCTCATGGATAATATTGATTCAGAAGATGAATTTTACAAGAGTGGAATGCTTGAAGAACACGATGTTCGTGAGAATAGGTGGCTGAAAATGTTGTTTGATGTGAGGCAAAAGTGGGCACATTGCTATGTTAGTTATGAATGGTCTACTGGTATGAAAAGCACACAACTGAGTGAAAGTTTTAATGCATGCCCGAAAAATTATTTTAAGTCTGATCATGATGTTGTGTAATTTTTCATGCACTTTGAGAGGGTTCTATTCGACAAGCGCTTGACTGAACTGAGTTTAGAATTAATCTGATCCACAGGTTGCCCAAAATTGCCATAAAGATAAGAATGATCGAGCAAGCAGCCTTAATCTATACTCGGCAACCGTTTCATGAATTTCAAGAAGAATATATGAGATCTCTTGAACTGATCACTCATTCTCGTGACCATAATGATGCAAGAAATATGGTGTACAACATTGGTCTCCACGGTGGCCAAAGGTTATATTATGTGACCCAGATGGCGTTACTGATTGGTTGTCTTGCAGTTATAGGCGGTTTAAAATGAAAGGAATCATATGTAGGCATGCTCTAAAAGTGTTGAGAGAGGACATTAACCCTAATGAACTCCCTCGTCAATATATTCTAAAAAGATGGTCTCGAGATGCAAGGTCCACTTCAGTTCAAGATAGGCAAGGTCGATCCATTGTTGAGGATGTAAAATTGAAGAAATCATAGCGGTACAGAAATATTTGTGCATTTTACAGAAAAATGGCTGTTAGAGCTGCACAATCTCATAATGCATACCTATATGTTATGAAAAAAGGGAGACAAATACAAGATGAGGTAGAAGACATATTTCTTAAAGAGATGGATCAACTCTTGAGCCCTGACAATACTACCACAACGCATTCAGTTGATGCAACGATCAATAATGGGGTGGCAAGCACTTTGAATTCAGCTACTCCCATTAATGGGGAGTCGAGCATTTTAAATTCAGCTGCTCCCAATAGACAAGCAAA
Source organism: Hamamelis virginiana (assembly GCA_017140935.1). Taxonomy (NCBI): domain Eukaryota; kingdom Viridiplantae; phylum Streptophyta; class Magnoliopsida; order Saxifragales; family Hamamelidaceae; genus Hamamelis; species Hamamelis virginiana. Next base: position 445 of record JAESVK010036383.1, on the reverse strand, counting down.
ATGACTAAAGGTGAGAACTGATCCTTTCCGGAGCAAGAAAAGACTGAGAAGTGCAATGGAGAATGCAATGTTGAAGGCAAAGAAAGTCGCAAAAAAAGTAAGCTCATCTATTTGAATTTTGGTTTCCCTATAAGTAATCGTACATAATTCATCCTATGTTTTGCAGAAAACTATGCAAGCACGAGAGAATCGTCAAAATATTGACAATAATGTGGGCCCGTTTGGAAACAGAAGTAGAAGAGAAGCGGAAGCAGAAGTAGAAGAGAAACAAAATCTAGAGAAGCAGAAGCAAAAGTCGAAGTCACTTGCGTTTGGATACTGTATTTTAAAGTGCTTTTGGCACTAGAAATGCTTTTACTGCCTGTTTGGATATCATATGAAGAAGTTGCTTTTAATTATGAATTGACACAATTACCCTTAACAATAAAATTATAAATAATTTTAT
>JAESVK010036382.1:0-20564 GCA_017140935.1 Hamamelis virginiana | reverse complement strand
CTGAGATAAGCGTTTCCTCACCTAGAAAACGCCCAAGCGGACGAAAAGCTGAGAAAGTGAGAAAAGGGAAGTCCAAATTAACTGGCATTGAGGGAAATCATTTTTGTAACTTAATGGATGACTTTAACAAACAATCATTATCACTTGATGCTTGGAAGATCGAAATGCAAGAACGGAGAATTAAGGCTCTTGAGGATGCGAATATAAATAATAAGGAAAAGAATATAATCGAGAAGGAAATGAGTGAGACAGTAAAAAGAAGGGAGGAGAGATAAATTATGATGATGAATTTGGATGGTATGAATACTAATACGAGACTTTACTGGTCAATGCTTAAAGATGAAGTGTTTGCGAGACAGCTAGCTCGTAATGAACAGTCCTGTTATAAAAAATGAGTTATTATGAAATTTATTACAAATGCTTATATTAATGTAATGGGTGGATGCGGCTTTAATTATTTTTAATGTAATGTATTTATTTGGGATTTACTTATATATTTATAATTTATAACATTTATCATTTTTTTTAATTGTTTAAATGAAATATAACTTTAAATATGCAGTCATAAACTTAAAATTCATACAATAACATAGTGCGTACATTCCAAACAACAAAAGCTTTAATTGTATGACCCCCTACCACGACGAGCCCATACGTGTTCAATCAAATCATTTCTAAGCATATGATGCATCCTAGAAGACCGAAGCATATGATGGCGAGCCATAAATTCGTTGAACTGTGGTGTCATTTCCCGTGAGATTTCAGTTGATGGTTCTACAATATGTGCTGGTATGTCATATTCATAATCAAGGGACTCATCTCGCTCATCTTCTATTATCATATTGTGCAATATAATACAGGTCTTCATAATGTTATGAAGATCATCACGAGACCAAGACCGTGCCGGTCCACGAACTATTGCAAAATGAGCTTAAAGAACACCAAATGTTCTTTCCACATCTTTTCTATATGGTTCTCGCATTCCATTAAATTCCCTTTTATTTTCTTCATGAGCATGAGAAATTGATTGGACAATGGTTGCCCACTTAGGATAAATGCCATCAGCAAGATAATATCCCATGTTGTACTGGTGGTTATTAATGGTAAAATTGGCAGGTGGTGCACGTCCTTCTGTAATACCTGAAAATAAAGGATAATGGTCAAGAACGTTAATGTCGTTGTGAGAACCAGGCATACCGAAAAATGCGTGCCATATCCATAAGTCGTGGGAGGCCACTGCCTCGAGCACAATGGATGGCTTATGTATATGGCCGGTGTAGGCTCCATGCCACGCAGTTGGACAATTCTTCCACACCCAGTGCATGCAATCTAGACTTCCCAATATTCCAGGAAATCCACGTTCCTCCCCCTTACGCAAGAGTCTTGCAATGTCAGCTTCATTTGGATATCTCAAATAATGTGAGCCATACACTGCAATAATCGCATAACAAAATCTTTGTAATGACTCTGTTATAGTGGTCTCGCCCATTCTTATGTATTCGTCTATGGCATCGGCATCAACTCCATATGCGAGCATCCGTAAAGCCGCCGTCATCTTCTGCAAACCGCTACAGCCAGGAATGCCAAGAGCATCCATTCTCTGCACAAAATAATTGTCATAATTTTGAATATCATTCAAAATCCTAAGAAATAATGTTCGATGCATGCGAAAACGTCGTCTAAATAAGTTGTCTGGATAGACAGGATTTTCGGAAAAATAATCATTGAATAGTTGTCGGTTGCCCAATGCTCTATCACGATTGATTCGACGACGACCACTTGAAGAACCACCATGAGTACTTTCTTCATTGTTGAAATTTTGATATTCTGCACAGATACGCACAAAGGTTATTCTCCTCTGTTCATCATCAGAATCAGATTGCCCAAACTCGTCTTATAAGACTTCATCAAAAATGTCTTTGCTCATTGTATTGTAAAAAGTGGTGTGATAGGAATTGAGGATAGAGAAGTAGATATGTGGAGAGATGGAGATGGTGTGAGTGATGAGAAGCTGAAGGGTGATATTTATAGAGTTTGATGGGAGAATGGTAGATGGGAGGAGACTGGTAGATGGGAGACTGGTAGATGGGAGGAGACTGGTAGATGGGAATTCGTTGCTCATCTTGCATCAATTGCTCTCTTGAAGATCCACTTGCAGTGAAAATTAAGGAAAACTGACCGTTAGATTAGATACTCCTATAATGTATGTCATGCATGCCAAAAATCACGGTGATCCTACGGTTGGATTATAAGAAACTGTCTACTAAAAAATGATAACATTTGTAAGAACAAAAAAAATCACAGTTTATCAAAGTTTTATTTTTCAAAAAATAGCCGTTGGATTACTGTGATTTTTGGTAGACATGACATACATTATAGGAGTACCAAATCCAACGGTCAGTTTTTCAAAATTTTTACTGTGAGTGGCTCAACTAATTTAAATTCAAAATTTTAATTGCAAAATGGCACTAATATAAATTTACTGTGTAATTAAATTCCTTCAATTAAAATTAATCAATGATAAATTATAATTAGAATAATAGTATTTTAGATAATTTTATTGCGAAAATAAAATTTTAAAATATTAAATTATTAATATTAAGATACGAAAATAATTAATTATTTTAAAATATGAATTTTTTTCATTACGAGGATTAAAATAAGTTTTAATATGTTATTGTAAATAAATTTTGAAAAGTAGTTGGAAGTTAGTTGGAGCATAGGGGTAAATATGTCAAATAGATGGGAAGTGCCAAAATTTGGCATTTGTGCATTGAAGCACCTTAGTGCCAAATTTGAAATTTGGCTTTGGCAAATGCCATTTGGGGTGCCAAATTTGGCTTTGGCATCTCCAATTTGGCATTTGCATTGAAGATGCTCTAATTGGTAATATCATTTAGTAAGGGTGATTCAATAATCCTTACTAAAGTTATTTTTAGTAAGGGCCATTGAGTGACCCTTATTAAATATCTTTTTTTAGCAAACTAAAAGTTACCTAAATATTTTTTTACAAATTTTCATTTTAAAAAATGGACAATTCTATACGTTCTCTTTTTGTCTTCTCTATGCATTTGACAAACTTAGAACAACTATTTCGAGAAACTGACCGTTGGATTTGATGTTCCACTTAGATGTATCATAAATGCAAAAAATTAATCACATTGATGACGGTTGGATTTTTGTTAGTTTCTCGAAATAGCTATTCCAAGTTATTAAATAATAATTTTCTTGATGATGTGGCTCATTGCAAACCCTTGGATTTTACTTAGCAATATTAACCATTAACTACCTAAAACTGCAGGCTTTGAGATAGGGAGCTTAACTCCTCCAAAAGAAAGAAAGAAAATTTTTTGAAAGTGAAAATCTATTTGAAAACTCTCTCTCTCTCACACTCGTCTTCCAAGGCTTCACTCACTCTCCCTCATCTCGTCTCCAAAATGGGCTAGGGTTTAAATCTCATTCATTGAATTTGTTTACGCCGGGATCAGATTTCTCTCTCATTCCAATTCTCTTTCAGGTCCGTTTCCTTTTCTCTCGCTTGGTCTCTGTGATTAATTTACACTATAATTGGATTTCTTTTATATTCGATCTATTTCTCTCTATGATTTGTCTTCGAATCTGTCTTATATCTGTGATTATTTCTTTGATTTTGGTGAATGAGGCGTTATAACAGTAATTATTTCTCTGATTTTGCATCCTTTCCTACCCCTTTCCCATCGCCAAAACCATTTTCTCCCATTAGCGATTGTGAAGTGATCGAAGTGGAAGAAAAGGAGTTTTGGCAAAAAAAACCCAATTATATTTCCACACCCTTGATTCCCCATTGATCCATGAAATAACTACGGAGCAGTGTTGGACACGTATCAGACACAATGCTCCACTAACACGCCTCAAAGATAAGAGATAATACTTCTCTCTTTGCTTTTTTTTTTCTTCCTTTTCCTTTTTTTTTTTTTTTTTTTTTTTAAAAATGTGTCTCTCTTATTATTATTTTTATTTTTATTTTTAAGAAATCCAACAAGAATTTTAAAAAACGATATGACTTAAAGAGATGCACTTAAATAGGGGCTTTGTGGTGTAAAATAATGATTTTTCAATATATTACAACTTTTTGCTTGAATTTTTAAGTATAAAAATTCTTGGTTAAGGACTTATGGAACATTATCCTATAAAATAGATGTTTTATTAAAGTTGTATCCTCACTATGTTGTATTCTAGATTTCTTATTAGGGGGTTTGATGTGTTCTGCAACCTTGTAAAAACTTGTAGCTTGTAGAGTGTTCTAGATTTTGTACATACTAGAAGCACTCTAGATAATTCTTTGACATGTTATAAATAGGTAAGGAGTTCATTTGCTCCAAACCATCCCAAGTTCTGAAGTGGTATAGATTTTTCCCAAAGTAATACACATGCTCATTATTTCCTACTCTCAGTTAGCTTTTCAATGGCAGTAAATCTCTTTGAGATTATGGCAATAAATCTCTTAGGGAATGGGTGGTGTAGGAAAGAGATAAGCAAGTATGTCAATGGAAGGTAAGGTTTTTTACTTTCTTCTCTCAAACCTCTTCATCCCATGTATAAGAAGGATTTTATAGTGTTAATATTTAATCTATTAACGGTTTATTATTAATTTATTTTATTTACTATTCATTTTTTTTTTTTTAAGAGTGTAAACAGATGTGTGAATGATTTGGCAAATGATTCATGTTCATTTATAAAAGATCTATAGAATAGCATAATCTTCAGCCCTAACTTGTAGAAGCATGTAGGTCGTTGTTCAAGGAAGGATACTCCTAATCTGGATTTTACCTTAACTTCCAATTAATAATCTAACAGGAAATCTATCTGTAGAGATGGAAAATTTCTATCCAATCATAAATTGCCACATGACTTAAACCAATTAAATCATGACCAATTAAAATGTGTCATATGCCATCAAGTGGACCCACTAGGATACCTAACGGCAAATAAGAAATCGCCAATTAAGTGTCCTATCTTACACAAGCTTAACAAATTACAATTAGCCATGTGTTTTAAATCTGTGATTAAGTGGACAAATCGAATCTTGCCACCTATATATCTATCACATTAAGCCCATGTGGAAAAAGAAGGTTTTATCACATGGCTAATTAAGGATAATTATCTAAAATTAATATTTATTCTTTTTACTCATTAAATAAGGATAATTATTAAAATAAATATTTATCCTTGTCATCCAATTGGAGTAAACCAATCAAATGGTACCACATGGTCAGATAAGAATGACTTTCAAATAATTAATAGTAATCCTTATAAATTAAATAAATAAAGATAATTATTAAGAAGCTAATTTCTATCCAAACACTTTACTCCCTACAACTATAAATAGGAGTGACCTCCAAAGGTAGAGAGAAAAATATACAAGCAAAGAAGCTCTGTCAGATTGAAGCATTCAAGTTGAAGCAAAGAAACTCTGTCACAAGCAAAAGCAAAGAAGCTCTGTTAGATTGAAGCATTCAAATTGAAGCAAAGAAACTCTATCACAAGCAAAGAAGTTCTGTCAGATTGAAGCATCAAAGCCCTGAAGAACTTCCCAACAATCAAACTTTCAAGTTGAAGATCAAGCATCAAGCCCTTCAAGTTGAAGATCAAGCATTCAAGTTGAAGATCAAAGATCAAATCCCTTCAAGTTGATTTCAAAGCCCTCATCAAACCATTCAAGTTAAGATCAAATTCCTTCAAGTTGAAGATTAAATCATTCAAGTTGAAGATCCGAAGAGAAGAATCAGAGGATTTCATCTTTTGTAAAAGACATACAGAGATTGTATTCCATACTTTTTAAATATTAATCAAAATCAACATTTGTTTACTCTCTTTTCGGTGCTCATTTAAAAACACAAAATTTGTGTGTACACTATCTTTCAATGAAATTGAAGAACCTATAAACCTTTTAAAATTTGAACACGTCTTACCTAGATTCTTTAGGACTAATTAAGAAACTTGAAGAAAATAGAGAACCCCAAATCAAAAAGTATTCTGATTCAAAGTAACTTCTAAAATTTGGAACTAAAAATTTGCATAGATATGAAGTTGTTCTAGCATGTGGTGCTAACTCCATGTTGCACAATCAATATTGGCTTTTGATGCCAACTCCATGTTGCAATCAATTAACTATGAGCATAAAAAAGATGATATGTCAAAAGTTAATGGTGTGTTAGTACTGTTCAGGTTTATCACAACTGAACAGTAACACACCATTAACTTTCTGTATAGGTTCTACAATGCTAATAATAAATGTTGTGAGCATGCTACCTCAGTATGATTCGTCTTCGAATCTGTATTCGATCTATTTCTCTCTATGATTCGTCTTCGAATCTGTTTTATATTTGTGATTATTTCTTTGATTTTGGTGAATGAGGCGTTATAACAGTGATTATTTCTCTGATTTTGCATCCTTTCCTACCCCTTTCCCATCGCCAAAACCATTTTCTCCCATTAGCGACTGTGAAGTGATCAAAATGGAAGAGAGGACTGCCAGCATATATCAGATTTCTCTCTCATTCTCTCAGCTCTCTTTCAGGTTCGTCCCTTCTATCTTGTTCAATCTCTCTGTAATTTACAGTGCCGGCGTGATCTATCTATGATTGTATTTTGTTATGTGGTTTAGATCTTATATATTCAGACATTGCATCATGTGATTGAATATCTGGTTAAAAATCAGAAATGGATTCTGATTCTATTTTGATTTAAATTTATTTGAATATATATTCAGATTAAGTGTAACCACCCCAAAGTTATAAACAATTAAACATCACATTTTTCAGTCACAACCATGGTGTAGGCAAGGGCAAGCTCAGCATACACAAAAATTCTAGTACGAGTCAAATTTATTTCCTTGTTAATTTACAATCAACTACGTTAGAAATCTATGCTGATATGCACGTACATTTTACAAAGGTAAGTGCTTTGAAATTAATTCATCAATTCTTGCCATTCCTACTTTAAAAATAAAATTATTCTATTTTTTTTTTTAACGAATTAGAGACTTCTCAAATTATATATTAAAAGAAATCCTTGATAAATAAACGTACATACATGCACTTACCTCTTAAGTCTTAACTACTTTAGATAGTAACAATTAATTAGAGCCTTGCTACCAAGACAGACAAATCAAGGCCATAAAGAATCAATGAGAATTAATTAATTTATGCTCTGTTGAATTTGAACTTTAATTAGTTTCATTGTTTTCTAGAGTCTTGATTTGATTGTCTTTTGCAAAATGCAATGACAAACTCTATTACTCTTGATCGATCATTTACCTATTGGTTATATTAGTACTTTGGAACCTCTCTGGTTTCACTGTAAGAGAATGGTTGAGGATTTGAATTTTGGTCTTGTCTTTTGAGAAAACAAAGTAGGGAGAATCTTAAAGGGTAAAAGTTGCAAGGCTGGTACCAAAATAAATTAAAGTGGTATTTTAAAAAGTTATCAATTGCTGTTTGCAATGTTTATTCTAGCAATCTAGTTATGACAGAGTTAATTATTTATAATTAAATCATAATGATAATATCCACTAAGAAAGTAAGAAATCCAATAAAAAAAAAAGTGAAGCATATATAGTTTACGTACCCGGAGCAATGTATTCGTAAGCGCCAACAATTAAAGTTTGATTGGATGAATCAGGATCTAATAGTCTAGCTGCATGTGCCAAAGTCGGAGACAAAACCCTCCAATTTTGAGTTCAAAAGAATGTTGCTACTTGATATGTCTTTTTAAGACACTAGCCATGATTTAAAAATAAAATAAGTGTGATATCACATGAAATATTCTAACCATTCAAAGTATTAAATTTCATGTAACCCCCACTATTAACAATATTCTCAAATTTTAATCATCAATTACGTTGAAATGAAACCAAATTTCAACGGTCATCCATGTCTTCACTAGTATAGGTTTCAAATTAGTCGGCAAGGATAGTATGCCAACTATAATTATAAAAATATAACACAATTTCAAGTCCCAACATCACTATAACAAATTTAATTAAGAACATATTTCATACATAGCAAACATCATGATGTAATTTTGTGAACTCCAAAATTAAATTTGAGTCTCAATATGGTGAACTTCATTGTTTAACAAACATGATTAGATAAACATAAGTAAACATTATAATGTCTTATCATGGTTGTTGAAAAATGGTGTATATCTTTGGAATTTAGAGAATCGATGCTCTACAATTAAGTATTTATTTGTGAATGAGATATCCACTGTACTTGAGTGTATAGTTATGATAATTGAAATTTCAATTTCATGATTATATGTCTAACCCTGATTAGTCAGTAAAGAAGCTAGCAAATTGGTTATGGGATATATATATATATATATATCTATGTGTGGATAAATTATGATAGTACTGCTGCTATTGGCAGAGTATATAATCAATCCAGATATGTGAACACAATATTGTGAAATTGTATTATGTGAGATAATGTGATAAAATATGATCTGAATTACATTGAGGGGATGAGACTTAGGCCAAAGAAATTAAATCGTCTATGAGGATACCCTGCCTAGGGACTGGAGATCCCAAGAACTAGGTTCAAGAGAAAAACGAATCATATAGTAGTTTGAATGGACATACACAATGAAACTCTTAAAAGACTAATTGTCCATCCCTATGGTGTAGTGCATGTCATCTTGTAGCAATTTAGAGGTTGAGATTATTTTTAATCTCTTAATGAGTTCTATAGCCATTATGGGTGAGATGTTAGAATTACGGGAGCATCCTTGATAGATTCACCAATACAAGTGTGGAAGTGACATCGCTTCCTGTGAGAATTGGGCTAATTCTCTAGAACACTTATAAAAATCAGGATAAAGCACATGGCCATAACGTGCTGGCTTTTAAAACTTGAATAAGGACACCTTGAACGATATGTGTATGACGTAATTCTAGTATCCTCTAGCAGTCTTAGTTTCAAGGCCTAGTCCACTTTGACTCTAATAAAGTGAAGGTTTTAAGGCAGTGCCACCTTCATTATGCATGTTGTTCTAACTTTGCCAAAAGTTGTTAAAAGTTATTTTATTGATTTTTTTTATTAAAATAAGTGGGGGATTGTTGGATATTTTAATTAAAAAAATATTGGATTTATTTTGATGATAAATTTTAATAGCATGAGTTACAATTTGATGGTCAAATTTCTATTTATTTTCGTATAACTTTCATAACCTCTCATAGGTATTATGATGACCTTCAATTTGATATTATAATAGAATTTTAATTCCATGTCATGAATTACAAAATTCCTACACCTGTAAATAGAGGTCATTCTTAGCTTTTTGACAAATAGGCTGGTTAATAAAGAATGGGAAGAAGTGAGTCCTTTAAATGGTGGCTCAAACTCATTAATTTAGATGTGAAATAACGGTTGTGAGAATTCACACATATACGGACAGATAGGTCGTATCCTTCTATTTTGCCCTGAAATTCACAATGAGTGAAGGAGATTAATGATGTGTCCTTTACCATTAAATGAGGAGGCAATCTCTACTAAGGGCCCGTTTGCATTAACTTTTCCTAGAATTACTTTTGGAGTTTAAAATTTCACCTGATCTATGAGGTGGAATGATAATCATTTTTAAACAACTTGAAGGATGATAGAATGCATGGCCAAATTTTCATGCTAATAGTGATTGTGGTAAAAGTTAGGAGGCTCCAACTTTTACCACAATCACTTTTATTATGAAAATTAATGTTGGTATGTGAAGACATGGTTTGAAGATAATTTAAAAGAGAAATGTGAAAAAATAGTTCTTTAAAAGTGATTTTAGCATAAGCTAATGCAAATGGGCCCTAACAGCATCTCCAATGCTATACCATTTGAGCTGTTATTGACAAAATTTGATATTGTCAGTCAAATAAATTGCAGCAATGGACCACATTTAGGTGTCAAATTTTGCCAATGACATTAAGAGATGCCAAATTTGACACTTCAAATGGTATTTGTCATTTGCAACTTACATATGAAACTTTCCCTTTAGAAAGGTTGGAAGGACCAAAATATAGGACTAGTCCGGTTTTGCTACTAAGGCTCCAAAACTTAGCAGCCAGCCAAGGCTTCAGCAGATTGCGCCACGTGGATCATTTTACTAATGGGACGGTTCATAACGCAAGTTTGTAAAACGCAGAGAATTAAGTCGTTTTGGGCATAAATTTTATCCCTCTTTTGTCCATGGTTGGCCTGTTGCCCCCCTTCTTCCCCATTCGCCTACCAGCCCTAGTCTCTCTCTCTCTCTCTAAACATTTCATCTAAGAAAACCTTGTTTCATAGAAGAAGAAGACAATGGTTGGGCGGCTTCGATCTCTTGCAGATGTTGAAGCCGAGTTCTCAGGAAATCACCAACCCCATTTCTTAGAACCTTGTTTTCTTTGCAAGAAACCTCTTGGTGATAACAGAGACATCTTTGTGTACAGGTTAGCTACTTTTTATACTCTTATTAGCCCTCAAACAAAAGTTATGAAATCAAATAACAGATTACTTGCGCTTTTTTTCCAATATATTCTTTTATTTGATTCATGTGTTTATTTATTTTCTTTGAAATTTTTTTCATCTTCGTATGCATTTTAACAATCATTAGAAGATTAGAAATTTTTTTTTTGATTATTTTGTGTTCATGAGCTTGTAATGACTTTTGCTTTCATTTTTTTCTTCTCTTCAAACATATTCTTTGCATTTAATTAATGTCAAAGAATGAATATGCCAAATCACAATTATGCAGATTTGGAGACCTTGAGACGAATGGGGGAAGAAGGGGCACCGAGCCAGCCATGGGCAAAAGAGGGATAAAATTCTCAACCAAAACGACCTAGTTCTCTGTGTTTTATCAACCTGCATTATAAACCATCCGATTAGCCAAATGAGTGACAGTGGCGTGATCTGCTGAGTTTTGGAGCCTTAGCAGCAAAACTGGACACAGATGCATAAATTTAGCATTGATGCCATTTAGTTCCATTTGGGATGCTAAATTTTGGCATTGACATGCACCTATGCCAAATTATCATGTAATCATTTTATTTTAGGCCTCATAATCCATTGTTTTTATAAATTGTTAGCACTCTGGTAGTCCAATTGATTTTACTAGTCATTTCACTAAACGACACCAAATAATGTTTCCGTTCAATTCGTCTCCATATAATGTTCTTTGATTGGTTGATATATTATTTGTACATAAATTGACAGATTCAAGCATGAAGTGTCCACCTTGCTTATCTTTGCATTTGGCCTTTGAATGATTTTTGTAAATTAATCCATTAGAAATATAGAACATGTAGGCCAATGGCCTTTGAATCAGGCCCAAAAATAAATAAAGGGAGCGGATAATGCAAACCCTGCCACCTATTTGCCCACCCCATTTTTTATGTTTCCAAAAATGCCCTTAATTGATTTTACTATTTAGGACAAGTATAAATTTGAAATGCCTAATATATATCCTACCTTGTTTTGTTAAGTTTACTCCAACTCCATATCAGCAAAAACTATCTTTCCATCCAAAAATCAATATTCTTCTTTCTCTTACAAACAGTAAATACAAGAAAAAACACATAGAGGAAGCAAGAAACGTGGAGACTGGAGAGAAAGAAAGTGTACGTCTGCTGAACCAAATACAATTTTACCTTTGATCCGAAAGAAAAGAGTAAGATTTACTCACTTCAAATCTAATTGCATCGTTTCAGTAGATTTTTAAAACGTTTTTGGCATAAGTTAATAAGGGTTAATAAGGATGAAAGCTTGACATATTCATCAATGGCGGCTGCATAGGGCACAACTGTTTACTTGGTAAAATTGTTATTATTTTGAGATGAGAGGTTTTCTTCTCCTCCTTTTGTAAATTGTATTTCTTCATTATAGTAAAGTTACAACAACCCGTGGACGTAGGCAATTGTCGAACCACGTAAAACTTGAGTCTCTCTTGTGTGTGTGATTATTTTATGTTCATCTCTGGCACCTAGGGCACAACAGTAGTCTCCCAATTGCAGCAAATAGGTTGTTAATTTCATCCTAATTTTCTATATGTTGAAAGGAGCTTAAGCTTGAAAGTCCTTTGCCAGTTAAGATAAGGTGAACAAGAATGATAATGAAGTGTTGATGTGACAACAATCAATATTGGGTAAAGAGTACTGATATAATGGTAGAAATGCACTGTTGAATTCCTTTGTGATCTGCCTTGTTCACTCCAATTTAAAACTGCCAGTATAATTTTTTTTTTCTGCCAACATAGGGTATATATCCTACACTTAGGTTTGGCCCAGACTAATCCTTAACGCTCCGTTTGGTTCATGGGTAACGAGGGGCGGAACTAGGTGTATGGGAGGGAGGCCGGCCATGGCCCCCCGGCTTTTCACTTTCCTTTGCTATTTATATATATAAAAAAAAACAACCAAAAAAACAAAATCCCCCCCCCCCCCCCCAAAAAAAAAAAAATTATGGGTAGTCTAGTTATTGGTACTCTGTTGCCCAATTTTTACTACTATAAGACCAATATATAAAAAATAGATTGGAACCCAAATTAGTAGTCCAAATTAGTCCATCCTCAACCCAAATAAGTAGCCCAATCTCAAATTCAATTAAATAAGTAGCTCAATTGTTGAACTTAAAATATTTGGGATTGGAGAATAGCTTACTTCAAAAAAAGGCATGTGTAATATGGTTTAATTGCTTTATTGTTCGTATTTTTTATTGAGTTTTTATTTATCTAATTGGTTGATTAAGTTAGCTTGTGATATATTTGTAGTTGTGATAAAAGGTTTGAGATAAGCTTAATGAAAATCCTATTTGTGATTGATTATTGTAGCCTGGTTGTAGGAGATTAGGGATGAACCAATTGAAACATGTGGTTTGATTTGATATTTGATATTTCTTCACTATTATTTAACTGTTATTCCATGGGCTTGCATTTATTTACAATTTTCTTTTTAATTTCGTGTTTCATAAGTATCAATGTATTACAGACCTATGATTTGCAATTTGTTATGTGTATTCTGTGTCTTTTAAAGGTCTATTGTTTGATAATTTTCTTACAAAAATTGATAAAAAAAAAAAAAAAAAATGGCCCCCCCGATCCCAAATCCTGGTTCTGTCCCTGTGGGTAACATTCCCAGGAAAGGAGAATGTGATGCCTTTCCCTTGTTTGGTTATGCACATTGCCAGGTATATGACTTTCCAAGCTGCATCACTTTCCCACAATGGGGCATTGGGATCCTCTGCTTGGGTCCTTGAATACTTGCATCTACTAGCATTTTATTGTCATGCTGACACGTCATTTTTTATTACATCCAATGGCTGGAAATAATTATTGCACCAAAATGACACAACGGTGGCCGTTTCATCAGACTGACGGGCCTAAGCCCTGTTTGGTCTATTTTTCATTTTGATGCTTAGGCATTTTGAGCTTACTACTTAAGTAAACAGATCTTCACATATCTTAATCTCATCAACAATGGGGAAAATTGCTATGAGATTTTGAAGCTTTGCACTCTTTGTTGTAATGGGTTTTCAAGCTCGAGCTGCACTTCAATGGCAAATCCCCAACCATGCATTCCAACCCGTCAGCCTCTACTGCACACCAGCACTTCTCGTCGGAATCACAGTCCAGTGGCCTCTCAGGTTCTTTTATCCTGCCTGCGATACATCTTTCTCTACTGCGCCTTTGTCACAGATCGCGACCCAAGCCTCAGCACACTTCTCTGCAGCTGTTCTCTGCAGATCGCTGAGATGACGAGTAGATCAGCTGTTCTCTACTGCGCCTTTGTCGCAGGCCGTGATCTAAGCCTCAACGCACCTCTCTAAATCTATCCAAGAGAAAAAAAACAAAAATCCTTCTCAAAAAACAGTCAATTGTCACCCAAAGAATTACTTAGAGCTCTTAAAAAATCAACAAAAGTACAGGATAAAAAGAGAAACCAATCAGGACCAGACCAAGAGAACAGTAAAGCAGGACAAGCACAAAAAGTGAAGTTCTAGAGAGAGAAAGAGAAAGAGGCTAGGTGAGATAATTTTAGAGAGAGGAAACATGCCTCATATATATATATATATACTAGTATTGACCCGCGCGATGCGCGGCCTACGCAATGTGCGGCAACCACAAATAGAATTATGAACAGTAAATTAATTAGCACAGTAATAAAATGAAAAGAAAATGATGTTTTATCAGCGTTTACTGCACACTTCCACCCTGGATTGAAAATTGTAAAATGTCTAACCTGAATATTCAAAACAGAGATGTATATATATTAGCAACATGTCAAAATGTGTAACAATTATATTCTTTTTGTATGGATCCTATGTATACCTTATTATCAGCCACAATTTGACCAGGTAAAGGTTTTTGATCCTCAAACTTATCCCAAAGAACATGGCGAGGAATATTTTTGCCCATTCCTGTAATATATATGTTCTTAAATTGTAAATTAGACATTATGATTTGCATATGGATCAAAACGCAATCCGATAGATAAATACAACACGTGGTAGCAAAAGACATACCAAATACTTGTAATCACTATATTTTTCAGTTTTTTTTCTAACACATAGTATTATAGAACTTCATTTCACAAATATGACATAAATCACACAAGTTTAAAATAAATATGATAAAGATTCATAGAACTGCATACTATAAAATAAACACAATAAAGACAAAAGAAATAATATTGATAATGTTTGAGTGGAAAAAAACTTTAAATTGTATCTAAACTGTAACAAAAAAAAAAGAGCTCAAAAGTGGGGATTTTTAGCGTTTTTAAAACCTTAAATATCATATCTTTTTTAAACAAAATAAAAA
Organism: Hamamelis virginiana; assembly: GCA_017140935.1. Classification (NCBI taxonomy): domain Eukaryota; kingdom Viridiplantae; phylum Streptophyta; class Magnoliopsida; order Saxifragales; family Hamamelidaceae; genus Hamamelis; species Hamamelis virginiana. The sequence goes on along the minus strand of JAESVK010036382.1, from coordinate 5,741 downwards.
TGAAATGATCTGAATCACTCCATCATACTGTCTTTGGAACAATATTTCTGTGATCCATGTGAGACTACTGTACTTCGACCCATCAAATGCTGGTTGGTTATTGATCTTCTCATGAATCCTGTTGGGTGGCAAAGAGGATTGGATGAGCGCATGAGTCAGTAGGGAATGAAAACTCTCAACCAATGAAAGAAATTATACATGAATTATGAATGCCACATTCAAGTGAGATATGCTGTGCACGTTACGGCAATGTCGTCTAATCTTAATTTGATAACAATTATAAATATAGTAATTATAATGCAGTTGTAATTAAGTTGCCCAAGTTAATTTTGAAGCTCCTTTAATTTTCTCGGTTAACAACACATTTAGGATATGATATTGGCAGAATAACAAAAACATACAAACATATAGGATTCCCTTCAATTCATCGATCAAGCTACATATTAATACTTGGTTATATGGTGAAGTTGTAGTGTCCGTAAAGGCAACGGCACCAGCTGCATGTGTTCCTAAATTAATATTTGCCTGATCGCCGCTACAATATATGGTGAAGTTCTAAGGGTAACTTGGTCCATGACGTGTCTGATCATCTCCGTGTTTGACCAGGAATCAGTGAGCAGTGTTCCTAGCTATATATATTGCTGATTTGCTGTTAACACACGGGGTAGGAGAGAGGAAAGGAGATTGCGTGGGAATCCCTTCGGGTCTGAATTCTAAACCCAGCTAGAACTCTTGGGTTACCTAAGAGTATTAATTAAATTAGTTGGAGCTTAATTAATTAAATGCTCTGGATAAATAAAGTGGGCAGGTGCTGGTGGGAATGTCAAATGTAACAACCAATTAGAATGAAGGAATGGAGTGAATCAAGGAGAGAAGAGAATGAGGGAGGGAAGCAATTTTAGGGCCGCCACATAGGCACAACTGCTCTATATATAATAAGATATATATAAGTGATCTAGTGAGCATGTGCGCACTTTAACTAAAGTCAGCAAATAACACAAGCTCTTGGATTCCGATTCACTTAATGGAAGATTCATCTCAAGATTCCAATTCAAGGGTTTGTGTTCTTTGCTTACTTTAGCTTGAAGTGAGCATATGCTTACTAGAACATTTTTCTATATATATATATAGAGAGAGAGAGAGAGTGTGTGTGTGTGGTGTGGGCAATGAGGAAGGAGAGACAGAGAGCTGCTAAGCTTCTGTTCATGTCTGCGTTTGGATGCTTAAGCATCAAAATGAAAATAGACCAAACAGGGCTTAGGCCCGTCAGCCTAATGAAACGGCCACTGTTGTGTCGTTTTGGTGCAAGAGTTATTCCCAGCCATTGGATTTGATAAAAAAGTAATGTGTCAGCATGACAATAAAATGCTAGTAGATGCAAGTATTCAAGGACCGAAGCAGAGGATCCCAACGCCCACAGCGGGTGGTAATGTGAAACCCATATCCGACGGTGGGATTCAATGCAGATTCCTGGGAACGTGTTTATAATTTTAAGAAAGTGACAAGCGTGTCCTTTGTTTAATAAAGACCCAAAATCAATTTACACATGAGTCCCCCCTACATCGTTTGCAATTCGAAACCCTTCTCACATCCAACTTCAGACACCGGTGAATGTCGAACACGCGCAGCAGAAGAGACTCCTCCCAATCGGTTTCTTGAAAGGTTGAAATTCCACCCACGATATAACAAAATCCCACTTTTGGTGGTGAGATATAATGCTGATACGAGGTAACCGAATTTCTTGCTTTATCCGTGCGCCACATATGGAAACTGGTTTTGGGTGTTATTATGGGCATTTGTGTCATTTACTTATCAATCCTACACATTCATATATCATCCAAAACTTTAGGAGCCTTATGGTAGAAGACTCTAATATCAGGGTCCTATTGGTATAAAACCCAACATTTTATGGCACTACTTAAGAAATAAGACTGGAATCATCATAATAATTTGACTTTAAGTGAAGTGACGGGAATCACTGTTTTTTGCTCTCCATTTTCTACATAGGATAGATAGCAAAGTTGAAATCTTTAAGATGAGAAAAGCTAAATCCAAGACTTTCCATATCTTGTATGGCAAAACAGAATTAATAGACCTTGGCAGGGACAGACTAAGGCAACTGCGGTAGAAGGACGCTGTAAATTAATGAATTTTATATTAGATTTTGAATTTGGCTCATTTGCCTTAATCACGAGCAGGTTCAAACGAACATTTGGTCAAGTAATTTAACATTTAAAGTATTAAAAAAGAGATTATTGAGCAGTATTCTACTCAAGCCTGACTCAACAGATTAATGAACTCAAAAATAAAGTTTATACTTCGTTTGTTTATTTTCTGAACAAGTTGGAATGAGCTTTTTATCAACGTTATTTCAAGTCAAGTCCAAAAACTTTTATTTGTCTTATAGTCGTATGATTAAGTTTAATTTGCACGAAGTCGGTTAAAGTAGGTTAATAGCTAGTCAGCTTGTGCTCAGGAGACTTTTAAAATGTTTGCAGTTGGTTAATTGATAGACTCATGCTAGATCAAGGGACTTCTAAAATGTTTGGTCTTCTTGACACATGCACAGGGAGTCATTGTCTTGGCTCGTGCTCCGGAGACTTATGCTATGTTTGGTAGAGGGGATAAATGGAGCTAGGGAAGGGGAGAGGGGAGGGAAAAGTGGAGGGATGGAGAGGGGAGGGGAGAAAGGAAGGAAAAATGGAGGGAAGAAAAACGCACTTTTTCTCGTTCTCCCATTTTTTAGAGAAGAGTGGAAGGAAGTGAATACCAAATTTTGGCTTTCATCATTTCCCCTATCCAATAATCTACCTTGGAAGTCTTAGATTGTTTTAACTTTAGGATCCCAACAAGAATTCTTGTGGATTGGTTGAACCCGATGGAGCTTGCTAGTCTTCAAGTTTGATGTACTTTTTCTTATATAAAGAATTGATCTCTTCTGGGTCATCCCTCCTCAATTTCCATTTGGATTAGCTTTGCCTAAAAACACTTTTGAAAAACTATCTTCTTACGTTTACTTTTATAGTTGTGTCCATATCATCGCTTCACATATCAAAAATTTTATATTAGAAATTATTGTGGCAAAAGTTGGGGGTAGGACATTCTATCAAATGTCGAGTTGTCTAGAAGTAATTATTGTACTATCTCCTAGACTAGATGAAATTTCGAGCTCCAAAAACGATTTTAAAAAAAGTTAATCCAAATGGAGCCTTAGTCTAGGGACTAGGGTAAAGCAACACAATCATTTTAAAATGTGTTTTGAAGAGGTTGAGTTCCAATGACTTCAGCGAATTCGTTCTTGTTATTTTGAGTCGGTATGCACCTCTTGTGTGGAATATTTTGTGTGTGAAATCCTTGAGTTACAAACTCGTTTTAAGTATTGAAGAAGTGATACCATTGTGATGAATTTATTGAATTAAAGCAGAAATATGAAGGTAAGCTAAAAATTTGACATACATGCACATATTAACATAAATCAAGAAGGTTATTTATGCAATGATCAGATATATTTTTGTATATTGAAACAAATATATAGTTGAAAACCTTTCGCTTTTGAGATGCAGGTGAATTTTATAGTGCCATTGCTACGCGTTTCGGATGATTTGGAATGTTAAAGAAGCACCCTAATACTCCCTTTCTTTAATTGTTGTCATAATGGAGAAATCTACTCTTAAAATCTCTACATCAAATTAACCACTTGTAATTTCATAATCTAGAAGACCCAATAAGGTGACAACAATCAAGGTTGGGTAGAGACTGGGGACCCTGAAGGTAGCAGTAGACAAGGACAATATTTACATTTGTTGAGTAAGAGCATTTTCAATGGGCTCCCATTGTCAAATTTGGGAGCAACGGCAAAAAATAAATAAATAAATAAATTTAAAATGGTTATAGAAAGCTTTGATTTGGTGGAATAGTGAAGTATTTGGCAATGTTGATTGTAGAATTAAACAACTAGTGGAAATGGTGGATAATTTTGATAAGATTCAAGAATGTAGAGACCTGTTTGAAGTGGAAAAATGATGGAACTTGCTGTTAGAAATGATGGATCTTCTTGTCCCCAAAAATGATGGAACTTGCTGTTACCCAAATTCTTCTACTTTAGTATCAAGAGTACAGTGTTGATGAGTGAAACATGATCTCTCTTCTTACAAATTCTTTCATGGTCTTAGTTTCTTACTCAAAATGGATAAAGCCTTTTAATAATATAATCTCACCATTATAGTGAATTTAAATCTAAATTCCTTTGTTATTTATATGCCTTGGTTAGTGTATTATAGAACCGAAACCCTGCTAGATCTCATGTGATTTACTTCCCTTTGAAATAATGGATAGTTTTAAAAGTCAATAAGATTTCTGATCAAATCTCATTATTTTTCATAAGATTTACAAAATCCAATAGGTCCACACAAATTTGGAATTGAAATTCTTTTCTAATCTAGTTTTGAGCTTGCCAATCGAGAAGATAGTAATTTGACATTTTTATCTTTTCGTTTGTCCTCTTATTGTGTGTGCCCCAAATTCTATATATATATATATATATATACACATATATAAAACCAAAATCATCAAGCAAATTAAAGTGGGCTTCATTCAACAATACACACATAGATAGGTAGTGCATATATTATAATGTAAATTTTGAAAAAATAAAAAATAAACACAGGTAAGTAAGAAGACTATTGTCCTGGGTTCGTTTTTGAGTTTGCTTTGGATAGGAAATAAAGAGCATCCATTAACTGATCAATGAGCTGTAAAAGAGAGCACAACATAGAGTCTCCTTGAAACTCTACCCAAAACGCACCATTCACCATTGATCTTGCCTTCATGTTCTCTGAACCACACTGTATATGCCTTCTCTCTTTGCTCAAAACGCAACCATTTTCTTTACTAAACGCACCATATTGGTCTTCTTTCTCCAAAATGCACTGTTTCCACCTTCTCTTTCCCTCCTAATTAAAATGCTGTTTTTTTGTTAGTCTAATACATAAACACAAGGATAATTAAGGTCATCTCATAAAATTATTCTTATGCCAATATCGAGAGTTGTAGGAAAGGAAGGAACAGTGAAACCAAAAAAGGCAGTGTAAATTCATTATAATTTTGAACTACCTATTCAATGGTCCATTGTGCATCTATTGCGTAGGATTCTTTTTTTTCTCTTAATGAATAAAATAATTTAACGAAAAATGTTGCTTTTCAATTAATCTCTAACGTAATGGTGATTAGTTAGTTTTCATCTTCAAGTTGAAACGCAAAGTATGCAAAAAAATATAATTACCTCAACAATATGAAGTCCATGATTAACGGTCACTTTCATCTGCTACAAACATTTCTTGGCTCCTCAACTCTAATATTGAAATTTCCCAAAAAAGCTTGGTTAATGGGATCTTGCTGGCAAGAAATTTCTGAGACACATGTTGCATTGTTGGCCGAGATTTTGGTTTGAAGCGTAAGCATGCAAATGCTAGTGTTGTAACAAGAACAATATCGTGAGCAAGCAACGGATTTGTAGGAGGCGAGATGCGTGGGTCTAACACATCATTTAGCATAATATTTCCAATAGATGATGATGATAGTGATGAGAGGAATTCTCCTAAATGTCTTCCCATTATTGTTTCAAGTGCCACCACTCCAAAGCTATAAACATCACACTTTTCAGTCACAACCATTGTGTAGGCAAATTCTGCATACAAAATATATATATATATATATATATATATATATATATATATATATAT
>JAESVK010036381.1:0-13529 GCA_017140935.1 Hamamelis virginiana | reverse complement strand
AACTCTTTTAATATAATGTGATTTATGATATAAGGATATCAAGTCCAAAAGACATACTCTCCGTGATCTTAGTGACCAAAGCAGAGTACAAATCTGCAGGAAAGGTAGAAGAACAAAAGGAACACAAATCACTACACTCCCCACTTTAAAGGTTCTCCAAAGATTAACTTAGTCCACCTTACCATATTCTAACTCTCTATCTAGCTCAACACTTTCAAAATTGGCACAAATTTAAATGAGCTCTAAGTTTATCAGAACACTCAAGTCCTCTAATTTTTCGTTGGCAGGTGGAAAGACATGACTGGAAACCAGTAATAAGTTTTAACAAATTCAAGTAGCAAAACCAGGTTCAACAACCATATCTAATACATGCATTTACTGTTTTGATGCAAAAACAATATAATATTAGCCTACCAGAAGTTCTAGATACTAATTTTCTAATCGAAAATCATAATATAACAGAAGTTAATACTACTGCAGCAAGACTTAAAAACTTCAAGGCAATAACTACTATGTTATTTTAAGTCCTATAGGATAGAATAAGTGATACAAATGAGGCACACAAAAGGTAATACCTCTTTGACAACGGTTGCCAATTTTTCAGCCACATCATTGCTTTGAAATTGATCAGAATCAACAAATGATACAGCAAGGCAACCACAAAACCCAAAAATAAAGAGCTATAACATTGGTATATAAATTGAAACATTCCAGATCTAAAAAGATATTTATTAAATCATATGCATATGTTCATCCAAAAATGAAGCCAAGTCTGATATTTTTGTATATGTATATAATAGTAATAAATCATAAGATCATGTTCAAAGTGCAAAGATAATGATTCACAAAATTTTTTAAGCTCTTTCTTGTTAAAACCCAGACATTCCAAACATTTTGCAAAGTCTTAAAAAAATGGATTCCAAAAGAAGTTAAACCAATAGGCTTCCATTTTTTCCCTTATAAGGGTTTTGTGACCTCATCTGCAAAACTTCCACTCCACACCTGATGGACTGACACTATAACAAATTGCACCAACTCTATCAAGGAATGAATTGATGAAAAGAAAAGACCACTGAAGTAGGAAACCTGGCTTTGTGACCTTTTAACAATTAATCGCACAAGCTAAATGAAACAAAAAAATATGAGGGATAAATGATATGAAACAATAAATGAGTACATAACCAAATGATGCCAAATGTGCAATAGTTTTACTCATTTGAGCAAGGAAGCTGCTAAATCTTCCCTAGCGCAGTGGTAAAGGCATCCATAGGGGAGGTAGGTCGAAGGTTATAATTCCTATCTGTCTCCTCCACTCCCCAACACACACACACACACACACAAGCACACACAAAGGAGGTTTAACTAAACTAAAAACCTATGCAATAGGGTACCTCAAGTGCAAAATTCAATTCATACTTGTCATTTTTCAAAAGAAAAATCTACACATTTCATAAACTTTCAGTTATCTAACAGGAACCAAATTCTATAGTTATTTATAAATTCCCATAAGTCCGCATACTGCAGAATCTATTCAGGAAACAAATTTCCATAGCTACCATTTTAATTTAAATTAAGACAAGCAATTATTACAAAGTAGGTTCAAATTCTTACCATCCCATCCATGGAAGTAACCTAACTCTCAATGGATGAGCATTGACCTAGTCCACTGTCACAACCACTTGGCAGGTCCTGTGTCGTCACGCTAGTTGTAACAAGCATGAGAGAGAATCATTGAGAAAACTTAGACTACCACACCGTGATCTAGCTGATATCATAACCACCCCAAGCACAGGAAAAATAAATTAACAAATAAAGACAGACAAGACACCAAAAATATTTATATAAAAAAAATCCCCTGTGCAGAGCAGGGTAATATGAACCAATTTGAAATTCTAAAGAGTAACATCTAGATAAGCTACCACTTCTTGTTTTTTATTTTTTAAAGCAAAAAAGTGAAAGTTGTTAGTGTAAAATATTGTTAGTTACTTTTGAAGTTGAGGAAGCAAAAAATTCTTGTTACCTCAACTTTTGAAAGTAACTGTCAATACTTTGCACTATCAAAAACTTTTACTTCTTTGCTTTAAAAAAAAAAAAAATGTTTTAGCTTATCCAAACGGATCCTAAAATAACAAACTCATAGGAATAGGGTAAGTTTTGGATCAATGCAAACCAATTCTTTAAGTACATTATAATCTCTGTTGTATATATTTTAACACATTTATCAGGTAAAAAACAAAAGGTGTGCAGTTCTAAACAGGGTCAAGAACCCTAGGTTTTGGTTGATTTTTCTAGAAAAAAGAAAAAGAAAAAAAAAAGAAAGAAAGAATAAAACCCAAAGCCAACCCGTCAAGGCCTCAATCACAGAAAAATACACATCAAATGCAACCAATATAGGCATCGGCATTGATAATCAAAATCATAAACAAAATTTCAATATATAATATGCAATATCTTACCTTAGATTAGTGATATTAGATGTTGATGCTTCTATAAGGGCTTGAATGGCTGCATATTACAGTGGATGAGGAGGGGGAGTGTGAAAGAGCTTCAACCCAACCGCGTCTTGGTGCAGGCTAACAGAGATTACAAAACCCTAGGTTTTTTAGAGTGATTCAACGTCGGATAGAAAGAGAAAGAGAGGGGAAGAGGAGGTTCGTGGCTGGAGTGACTTACTTTCGTTGCTAGAGTGAGATTCGTTGCAGAGGGAGAGACGGGAGAGCGAGAGATTGGGGCGGGAAGATGGCATTGGAGATGCAATGCAACGATGGCCGAAATTGGGTCAGCACGCCGTTATGGGTGATCGGTGGTGGGAGGGTTCCTTCGATACCCTGTTCAGCTAGTACACAGAGAGATTGAGAGAAAGTGAGAGAGAGAGACAGGGAAGAGGGAAGAGGGAAGAGGGATGCGCGGGGTGGGTTTTGGGGGGAAAACCTTGCGACGGTATGTATGGTTGCAAAAATGTATAATTTTTGTTAAAAAATTATATTAAATACTGATATACAGTTGCACACACAAATTTCGTTCTTTTAAATAAATACTGAAAAGAGAGTAGACAAATGTTGATTTTGATTTATATTTAAAAAGTGTGAAGTGCAATCTCTGTTGATTTTTTACAAAAGATAAAAATCCTCTGATTCTTCTCGTGGTAGATTTCTCGATTCAATGGTGATGATCACGTGTTCTTGAATCTGAAGGATTTAAAGACTTGTTGAACTTGATCTTCAATTTGAAAGGCTTGAAGCTTGATTTTCAACTTGAAGGCTTTGGATCTTTACTTGAAGGTTTGATGAAGGATTTGATTTCAACTTGAAGGGCTTGATGCTTGATCTTCAACTTGAAGGTTTGGATGCTTGGGAAGTTCTTCAGGGCTTTGATGCTTCAATCTGAGAGAGCTTCTTTGCTTCAGAATTGTTCTGCTTTAACCTTTGGAGGCCACCCTTATTTATAGTGGTAGGGAGTAGAGAGTTTGGATAGGAATGAACTAATTAATAATTATCCTTATTTATTTAATTTATAAGGATAAATATCAATTATTTGGAAGACATTCTCATTTGACCATGTGGTGCCATTTGATTGGTTTACTCCACTTGGATGACAAAGATAAATATTTAAATTAATAATTATCCTTATTTAATGAGTGATAAGGATAAATATTAATTTTAAATAATTATCCTTAATTAGCCCAATGTGATAGGTGGCAAGAATTGATTTCTCCACTTAATCACAGATTTAAAACACATGACTAATTGTAATTTGTTAAGCCTGTGTAAAATAAGACACTTGGCTATTTCTTATTTGCCTTTAGAGTATCCTAGTGGGTCCATTTGGTGGCACATGACACGTTTTAATTGGTTATGATTTAATTGGCTTAAGCCATGTGGCAATTTGTGATTAGCTAGAAATTTTCCATCTCTACAACAGTATAAATTAACAAAAAAATTCATATTTATTTTTGTGAGGGTTCATTCCGTCGCAATGATAATATAAATTAAAAAAAAAAAAATTCAATTTTCATAAATTTATGCAAATTTGTGACGGTGGAAGATAATTTGGTAAAGTTGACCAGTTTACTTTGTTGCGACGATTCTTTCTGTTGCAAAAATAGAATTATTGCAATGGCCCTCAATTCCTTTGCAAAATTTGGTTGCAATAGCCTCTTTTTCTTGTAGTGGTAACCCTCCAAATCTATAATAGAAAGCTAGATATACGGGTATTGCAGCTTCAGAATTCAAAGCTTAGATGGGAGAATTAATCGATCAATTAAAGGAGAAATGGACTAGTGATCACTCAAGCAATGGTTCCAGGTTTTAATTAATGGAAGACAGAGAGCACTTGATGGAGAATCACTTTATGTAGTAATGGGCGTTACATTTTCCATCCCATTTTCAAGGAATCGATATTATCGAATAAGTAGGCATGCACGTACTGCACATAAGTTGATCCCACATAAATACAAGTACATTTATCTCAGAATTAAAAGTAGACATGTGGATGATAGGAATAGCAATTTAATCCACCTGAACATCAAAAAAGAAGTTTTGGATCGCTAAAAAAAGAAGGAATTAAGAAGTTACACTTAGAATTTAGGCATAATTGGCCAAATTAAAAGTCCCATTTTAGAGATGTTCATTACTTAAAGTCCTTCCATGTATTTTTTTTCTTTGAAAAGTCCCAGTAGATATTTACTGCCTAAAGTCCTTTTTGTTTAAAATTAAAAAAATTTAGAGACACAATTACCCTTCTCCATTCGATGGAAAGAAAAGTTGAAGAATCCGGTGATGGTGTCCCGCAATGAGGAGTTTGTGGCACCAATCTCGATGCCTGCATGCTCCGATGTCCGCAACTCCAACCTTCTTTCTTCAACCTCAAGATTGAATTCAATCATGCCATTACCGAAACGATGATATGCAATTGGAGAATGGAGGACCATATACAATGCCGATGGCAGCTTTTAACCAGATCTAATCTGCCATACCAACGGAGAGCTACTGTATACGCCAGAGACGGTGGATTTAATTGAAGCTGGTCTGCTTCTTCTGCATCCCTCCCGCAATCTGCAACTAGCCGGCGTCCCGCCAAAGATGCTTCATGCCTGCATCTCTTTGGTGATCTCCCCCGGCATCTACTCTCTGCTCCTGCAGTGACGTCCGCACAAAAGCACAGATTCCATTCATGCAATTGTAGATCGTTGCTTTCCCTCGTATGCCTCCACCATACGAGAAGAATGGCAACAACAGTAGCTCGCTTTGATGTTCGCGCGCCCTCATCTTCAAGGTCTAGACATTCCAACCAATTCTAGAGAGAGGGACGCAATTGCGGATCATTGCTTCCCGTCCTCTTTTTTTGCCTCTCCCTCTTTCTGTTTGCTTTTCTCTCTCTCCTGTCATTTCTCTCTCTCTCTCTCTCTCTCTCTCCTATTTCTTTTCTCTCCTACTCTCTCTCTCTCTCTCCCCCGGCAACCTCCACTAACCCTGGCGATCGAAGGTTGTTTAGCATAGTCAATTCGGGGTCCGAGGTAGTGAACTCTAGGTTAGGGTGAGAGTGCCGTTGAAGGTTGTTTGGAAGGATGGGTATTTTTTTCCAATTCTTGCCAAAAGAACTTTTGACATGAAAAATATTTTAAGATGACTTTTGGCATGAAATTCTTATATAGGAGGACCTTTGGCCAATTTGCCCTACAATTTATACCCTTCGAATCAACCTTAATTTGTTTTGGCTTTAACTTTTATCTTCCATTTTGCTTCTTTTTTTCTTTTCTTTTCTTTTTTTTTTCCTATGCTTTGTTTTTGTGTGAGAGAGAGAGAGATGCAGTACATAAAGGTACAAGCTGCGTGATGCAATCAAATGGTGCCATTTTAGAACGAAATATATAATGTGCAGCATCAATGTAAGCGATGGGTTCATTGAAATGGCATTTGAGCCATATTAGCTAGACTCACATCATCTGCTTTATAGTGATCACAAATTATCATTACACTACGAAGTTTCTGTTGGTTCGATCAAACCTTAATACGTGCATCTTGTCCCTGGCTAATTAGCACTTAGCATTAAAGCTCAAAATTCAACTCTTGGTAAGATAGAATTTGAAGAAATTAAACTGGAAATAAAATAACACAACTCATAGTTATGCCAAAAATAATGTTCCTGATAGACTATTTATTTTATAAAGATATCATAGCCATTTTCCTTTAAACAAAAAAAAAAAAAAAAGCGCCAAATGAAGGAAGAGAAGAAATAGTAAAATTTAAAAATTGGATAAATTACAAAAATCACCCCTATAACATTTGGGTTATGTTTTATTTTAGTTTCTATACTAAAAAAATGCATTAAAATGATCCCTAAAATTATATATTGATCTTTTTCACTTTAATCATCGAATTATAAAATGCATCAAAATAGACGCTAAAGTATTGGCCTGTTACACTTCAGTCCCTATACCGTAAAACGCGTTAAATTAAGAAATAGAAACTCAACGTACAAACCAACTTGTATGACCAAGAAAATCAATACTAAAAGATAGAAAATCACTCCTCTATCTGTCTCTATTGACCATGCAATCACATGATAACAAATTTAATAGCTTCCACCAAATACCTGCCCACTAAAGGAGAAACCACACTTACAATAAGTAGCAAAGTTCTCACAATTATTACCAACAAGGCTATATGTGCCATAGCCTTCTTTAAGGAGATTATTGGCCTTTTTGACAACTTCATCAGGTGGTTTAGGACGATATATTCTTCGTTTTCTTTTAAAGATCAATGATCTCCAAATATATTGCGCAATAAAGAGTCGCTGCCCAATAAGGAAACAATCAAGGCAGGTTTTCACAACTCCCCTATTTGTGTCTGGCCTGTGCCCACATTTTTGGCATTCACAAGAGTCAACAGGCTTTTTCTCTATAGATTTGAGTGGACCCAGGAAGTGAATAACCATATCGTCTCCTATGTATATTCCTGCCATTAATTAAAAGAAAAGCATTAGTTGTTGTGTTTTTTTTTTTTTTTTCAAGCTGTTAGAGCAGATTAATCCCTGCTCTTCATACGATGCCACCACTTTGTGGAATCATATTACGAGTTAACGGAGTTTGGCTGGTTTCGAATCCAGCATTAGTTATTAAGGAAAATGCTTTATGTCCCAAAATAATTATCCCAAAAGTGTATTATAAATGATGTGATGATTGATCCAACACTTTATTTATTTATTTATTTATTTATTATTATAATAATAAATTTAGAGCATGATATATATTTCTCTAATTCACCCCATCTATTAAATCAAGTAGAATTTTAAGTTTTAAAAGTGATTTTAGCCAATCCAAACACACCATAATTTTACTATGCAACTATAATAAATTAATTTATGTAAGTAATTAAAACAGTGGAGAAATAGAAGGGTTTCCCCTTAAGCATCACAAAAATGCCCCAAATTTAATTTATTTATTTAAAAAAAAGTAAAGCAAAATCTAGTTATGAGTCGAAAACGTGGTAATACTATCACGTTTTGCGAATATTTATTCATAATGCCCAGGAAAAAAAAAAAAATCTAAAATGCACAAAATTGAATTTGTCAAAAACACTAATTAGTGGAATTTTGAATTAACTGTGCAAACTAATGGCTAAAAGCCTAAAACATGCCACTATACATATTGGGACAGATGATCATCTCCATTAAAAAATAAAAAAGAAAAAAAAAAATAGAAAAAGGGAGGGAACTGACCGTGATGAAAGCATTGAAGCTGCTTATTCGGTATAAGCCTATAAATGTGAGCACCCGGTTCAAACTCTTCCGGCTTGGTCTGTCGCTGCCCCATCTCTCTCTCTCTCTCTCTCTCTCTCTGAATATTGATGTTGTATTCTACCATAGATAAGAACCAGTGGTAGCTCCAAACTTATTGAGGTGTTGCAATCAATCTCATCGGTCCAATTACTTCTAAGGTTGTAAAAAGCCCACGCGGTTGAGTGTCCAAGAATATTCAACAAATGGATTGGTCGGTGAAAAAAGACTACCCCCAAAGACTTTCTAGATTGATACATTGATGACCGAATACTCATCCATGGTATAATGTAACTCTAAATACATGAATACATTAATATACATTAAATATTGTATATAAATGGACATTCCATTTATATACATACATGAATACGGCTTAAAAAATGCGTTTACTTGAAAAAAATAAAAACTGTTTTCAAGAAAATAAATTCGATTTTTAAGAAAATGTGAAAATATCAAAAAGATATTTTTTGTATTTTCACGAAAAAATGAAAACAAGAATTATATCGTGACAATTCTTATAAACATAGAAAAAAAAAATGTAGACCAACTGTAAAACCAAAAAATAAAAATAATAAAATATATAGAGATAATATATAGTTTTAGTAAATGCATTTATACTATTTTTAGATTTTGAAAACAGTTTTAATTTTTGCAAAGTAAACACATTTTCTAAATTTTGAAAATTAAAAATAAAAACTGTTTTTAAAAAATTTTCACAGAAAATAAAAATTGTAAAAATTTTCAAGAAATAAACAAACCCTTATCCATCTCGATCTCATTTTAGATTAATTGTGTCATGAGAATTTCCAGCAAACCCATCCAATTTTTAATTTTTTACTAAAATTTGAGTCATGTAAATTTAAATATAGATTAAATTGGCCAAAAAGTGTTAAAATTAAATTAATGCCCTGTTTTTATTTTAGTCTCTGTTTTTAAGTTTAATTTTATGGGTTGTTTTAGTCATTTTGCTTTATTTTATGATGGCTTTTTGTGTTGCCAACTGTAGGGCTTGATGGGCATTCTATTAAGTACGTATTGGAGCCTTCTAGAATATGAATAGAAACTCAGACCAGGTGCAGTCCGTGAAGTATACAGCTCATTTCCATTTTTCTTCTTTGCTTGTCTAATAGAAATTATTGTGTGTTGATTGATTGCATTAATTGTTGTTGGGTGTGATTAGGGAGCAAACTGAGGCTTCCATTTTAGGGGTGGCAATTCGTATAAACAGGTTGGGTTTGTGTCGTGTCGAGAGGCATGTATTCGAGCATATGGGTCAACATGAACACGGCCTGTTTATTAATTGGGTCATAAATTCAAACACAAACACGACCTATTTATAATTGAGTTGACACGAACCTAACCCAACTAACCCATTTAATAATTGGGTCGTGTTTAGGTCAACACGAGTACACGACCAACCCAACACGATTATAATCCAATTAACCTGAAATGAACCTGCTTACTTTTTTTACTTATATTTAAACATCAAAAATCATATAAATTATTTGTTTATCAATGCAATTTAAGTAAACATCCCAAAATGAAAATCATACTAAATGAATTAAAATCATCCCAAAATAAAATTATAAATTAAAATCATAAAACTTAAAAATAAGCATCCCAAAAAGATTCTTATATGGGTTGAGCGGGTTATATGGATCAGGTTGACACGAACATGACCCCTATATTAGGGTTTCAATATTTTGCGGACAGGTTGGCCAACATATCCTGTTAAATTAGGAATTGTTGACTTTGGGACTTCCCTAGGACTATTTCTGTATTCATTTTAATAAATTTCCAATTTGACAAAAACAAGTTAGGTAAGAACAGAAATGAAGTAAAATAATTAAACAAAGACCTTTAGGTGATTCTGTTGACACAATGGAAAAATTGAGATTTATAGAGTTTTTTCTATAATTGACCTCCAAAAATAAAATTATTCAACAGCTGACCTTCCTGCAAAAAAATATTTTTACATATAATCTTATTGACCTAGTCAACTGTCATGTGTCCATACGAAATTAAAAATTACTATTCTGAATTACATGGTATTCAATGTGACATTGACACGTGGCAATTAACTGGGTCAACAAGATCAGATGTGAAATAATTTTATTTTGGGAGTTCATTTATAAAACACTTAGATTTATAAGATTGATACCCCGCATCCACAAGATGGGTGAATAGAATTAAATTTTAATGCCTCGCGCGGTTAGATTTAATAATAGGAAACTTCCGGTTGTCCAAAATACAAACCATATATGTACGTGGCTTGAAGATATATAATTAATGTTGGATTCACTGGTCGAGATTAAGTCCCAACAAATGATTTTATGAGAGGAATATGGTATTTTTACCACCATGTGGTTGAAGATAATGCCTCGGTTAGATTTAATAATTGGAAAATTATCTTAAAAGTTTCCAAATTTAGAGCTTAATTTATATTATAAAATCCAATTTTATACCATGAAATCTTGATACTTCCAAATTCTTTTATCGATGTATTATGTTGAAAATATTCTTCCTTCTCGTGTAGAATGAAGGCACTACAAGAACTATTCTTAAGTAAGTCATTGGGTTTATAAACTACACATACAATAGGCTAGGGGTAGCCAATATCCTCTTTCTCTTAAACCCTTTTCACCATGCATGAAAAGAATATCTAATTCAAAGGCCCTTTTTAAAAAAAATATATTCCATGGTATCCTTATATATATATATATATATATATATATATATATATATAGGGACATAAATGATCCATTAAGGACTGGTTGGATTGTTTCATGAACTGTATTTTGAAAACCGATTGTCAGATCATTATGATTTTTGACAAACTTGACATGCATAAAAAGATTGCCAAATCTAACAGTTGGTTTTTCAAAATACCATTAACTGTGTGAGAAGATGGTAAGTGGTCCTTATTTTAATTTAAGGAATGGTACTTAATGAAGCATATCTATATAAAGGGATAATGCTTCTATATAAAAGGTACACCTTATGCAAAGTTGTGTAAGGTACGTGATTTATGTAATGCCAATTATAAAACAATTTTTGAAAAACTGTAGTAATATTAGATGCTTTATCCATGACATGCATGCCAAAAATTGCATTGATCCAATGGCAAGCTTTTGAAAATTTTAACTTGAAAAAATTGTGATTTTTTTATTCTTCAAAATGTCAATATTTTTCTGTAGTCGTTTTTTTTTTCCCTTTAGAAATCGACTGTTAAATTATTGTGACTTTTGGCATACATAATATGCACAATAATGTTATCTAATACTATGGTTGATTTTTCAAAATCTATTTTACAATTAATTCTACGTACATTATTTTACATAAAATACACCTTATAATAGACTCGTGGATATGACAAATATAGGAACTATATATACAAGAAAAAGACCAAGATGGCACAACTTAATTTGTGAAATGAAATTAAAGCATTGAAGGATTTAAGGTCAACGGCAAGATCGAGGACCATAATACATTATTGCCTGTTGACAATTAAACCATTGTTATTGAATAGGAAAATAAATTTAAAGTTTACCAATTAATTTAAAGGATCACACGCACCACTCACCCAAAAAAAAAAGAAGAAAAAAAGAAAAATAAGTTTTACTGGGCACTGATGGTGTTGTCAAATGAAAGCATTGAAGGTTTTAAGGTCAACAGATCGAGGACGATAATACAATAGTATTGCCAGTTGATGATTAAAATATTCAGTCTATTCTTATTGAATATGAAAATAAATTTTAGGTGGAGACTTAATTAATTTGTCAAATGAAAGCATTTAAGGTTGATAATACAATTTTATTGCCAATTGACAATTAAACTATTCATTCTATTCTTATTGAATATGAAAATAAATTTAAAGTTTATCTCTTAATTTAAAGGATCACATGCAGCCTACAACCCTTTTTCTTGATTAACAAAAAAATAAAAATAAATAATAATAATAAAGAATCACGTGCACCATTTTAAGTTTTATTGGGCATTTCATCGAAAAACTAACTGCAAAAACTGTGTTCTTTTTTTATTTGAAATGCCACAATTTAGCAGTCATTTTTTTCAAAAATCGGCAGTACGTTGGATCACAGTGATTTTTGGCAGACATGACATACATAAGATAGGTATTTATCCAATGGTCAATTTTTCAAACTATGTTCTGCAACTGACCCTATGGTCCCTACGGAAGTGCAGAATGCTAAAATATATTAAAATAAAGGCTTTTTTGACTTAAGGACAAATTTGGAATTTTGGCATGATATATGTGAGTGTGGAGTTTGGGAGGATATCCATGGAGCATTGATATCATCCTCTTTTGTCATATCTAGTATTATCTACCTATGGGAAAAGGTTTGGCTGCTCATCACTACTTTATCGGCATATATCGTGCGACTTGTCCTTAGGATGGTGACACATCAACACTTCAAATGATCCAAAGGCTTATAGCAATTTATGCCAAAACACAGTCGTTTTGGATGGCACAGTAGAAGGCTTTAAAGGGTGTCTGCACTAAAGGGCCTAACGGCACGAAAAATGAATTGCGGTGTGCCGTTTTCTCTCTCTTCTCCCAAAAGCGATTTACTTCTTGCTTCTCCCATTTTCTCTCTCTCTCTCTCTCTCTCTCTCTCACAGTTGGTCAAAATTAGACTCAAAATCATCTGCTTTATAGCGACCAAATTAAGTTATCATTAGACCAAGATATTGTAATTGGTTCAAACCCTAATAAGTGCATCTGGTCCCTAATTAGGACTTAGCATTAGGGTCAAAACCCAACTCATGGTAGGCATGAATAAGAAAGCAATAGTATCAGATATCAAAAATGATTTGAAAGCCGTTTTTCTGCTAAAATAAGCCATGCCTTTATCTAGGCCATCACTTTTGTACCCACTAGGCATTGTGAAACCTGTTGCAAAGGTGACGGTTGCAATAATGGTTGCTACCAATATATGGGTGCTGGCCATTTCCTTAAGATGATTAAATTTCAATTCCTTGTCTTCTGCTGGTTTTCTTTTAGTATTATTATCAAGGGCCAAATTCTTCACTATTGTGCCCTTCATGGGTTCTTTTCCCTCTATTTCTTTGTCCTTTGCTGGTTCTTTCTTGCTTTCAATTTGGGGTTTTTCCTTCATTTCAACATTTTGGTTCTCTGCAGTTTCTCTTCTGAGAACCTTTCAAACTTGGTAAACCGCCAAGTTTTGAAACAAAAATTCAGAAAACAGATATTTGACACATATGGGGCTTAATTAAGAAATTTCGTACAAGAATTCAGTTGACACTTACGCATGATAATAATTTTGTGGTGAACTTGAGTACCATGACCTATTGGTGGGCTCAAACTAAAGTGTCAACACAAAAAAATAAGACCTTCAATCAGGTCACCCTTTTCATTTTCCTTTTCAGAAAACAGAGAAATTTCCAAAGTTCTTTTGATACCCCTAATATCATTAATTTCAATCAGGTAACCTTTCAGCTAAAGCCTTTTGCAGTCCTTTAATTTAATAGTTCACCACTTAAAGAAGAAGAGAAGAAATTAAATAAAGAGAAGTTAGTGAAGAAAGTAGAAAGAGAACAGGATGAAAACTAATTAATAATAAAAGAAGAGAAAAGAAGACCTTCCAAATTAGTTTTCCCTCTTCTATTCTCTTAATTCTCTCTTTTCTACCTTCTAAATAGACTTAATCCCATAGACAACAGAATTATTTCCTTACAAAAATCCTTTAAGATTGAGTCCATAGGATCAT